>JAYDZE010010857.1:0-10399 GCA_034509125.1 Monilaria moniliformis
GGGTTAGCCCGAAACCCGAAGGGTTAGGGTTAGGGTTGTAAATTTCTGACCCGACAAAATTTGCAACCCGAATAGCCGGCACCGAATAGCCCGACAACCCGAGCGGATTGGCCCGAACTCGAGCGGGTTGACCCGATTAACATCCCTAATTACAAGTTCATGCGCTCATCTATGATAATGATATTTAAACTCTAATTAGGATTTTATTAAATTGTTATTGTTAATTAATAAATATAAATCATTTCTTAATTAATACCATAAATTAACCTCATAATTATAACCAATACGTGGACGTTCACAAGGAAATCTTTGTCAATTTCGAATAATTAACTATCTCTTATTATATTGCAATAATGCAATTTCGTGTTCTTATTATTTTATTCGCACACCACAGTACAAAATAAAATTATAGTTGTGAGTAGTTATGGTGTTGACGAATGATATAAAATGAGACCTAAGGAATAACAATGAAAATTAGAAGACATGTATATATTTGGACAATAGCAATAAATATTGATTGGCAGCCTGTAATTCAACTTTGCTATTAAAATGTAACTTCAATTTGATGTTGATACTGATGCTGTTGAAATATGGCTGCAATATTTCGATTAAATTCAATTGTGTAGAACTTTTTTTTGAAATATAATTCACACGCATCCACATTCGTGTCCTTAATATAACTTAAACTTCCAACTTCATACCTTCATATGTAAAAAAAGAAGGCTTCTAAGAGAAAAACAAAAGCAACTCCTTTTTATGGAAGGACAACTTTGACCTATTAATTGGAGGGTAGCATCATACCAATTGAGCTGCGTTTTATCATCAATTGTGTTGACTTCTATTAACAGAAAAATGAATTACGTCAAATTTTAGTTAGTTGCTTATTGAGGCAATTACATAATACATATTGCATATAGTAAATCCAAGCCTTGTGGCCTAGTGGCAAAGGCAGTGATACCCGCCGGCCCGCCGGGTGGGCCAAGCTGGGCCCCTAAATAAAAAAAAAATATATTGCATATAGTAAGTACGATTTGAAAATTACTCTCGAACGTAATATATCCGCACATATAATACAAACATTCCAAAGTAGAAAAAAAATAAAAGGAAATTTTAATTGAGTAAAACTATTAATTGTTCCATTTTCTCTTTTTTATTATAAATTATGTTTACTTTGAATGTACTCCAAAACTTATACGATGTATAAATAATGAAATGTATTTTGAGGAACACCTATCGTTTCTTTATTTTGACTAAAAATGGAGTTTGGAAATCGAAAGGATTGTGTGGGAGATTAAATTGTGTTCATATTTCGAAGGATTTACTACGAAACTATAACATTATATATGGATTTTATTTTCATATTAAGATATAACTTTTAAAATATAAGCTTACACATTATAATTGATTTTACAACTTATATAGCTGTTGAAATTGAGCTTTTATATTCATAATCATAGTAATAAGTATGTGAAAGATTACATGTCCTTATCGTATGTTCTTTCTCAATATATTAGAAAGACGTTTAGAAATATATATCAACAATTAAGGGTATAAAGGTATAGTATATATCTTACTAAAATTATCATACCTGTATATATATTTGATATGGATAAATCTCATATTCTTACTTTATCTTATCTTTCGGTATACCTTAGTTCAATATACCGATACCATACCTTCGTTTTATTAATACTATACCAAATTTTGGTATACCGCACTTTCACGATATACCAAAATTACCAGTATACCTAAATTATCAATATTGTACCAAAATTATTAGTATACTGATCATACAAAAAGTATTAAAATTTTATGGTATACCAAAAACTAAACTTAGTAACTTAAAATTTGTGCATAAAAACATCCTAAACAATATCTCACAAATATAATAACTTTCTAACAATTAATCTATATCACAAGTTCACAACCAAACTAAACATTTAATTATGTAACTTATTTTATAATTATAATGATAGTTATAGAAAATGACTTAAAGATCAAGAAATTATTTTTTAAATTTAACAAATTGATATCTCATTTGCATTAATTATTCATTTTATATAAGCTATAGTCAATAAATTATAAAATAAATATATTATAATAGTATTTTTAATATCTTTTAGTAAAAGTATGGTTTTTATTATGTATTAAAGTTTTTATTCATTTTTTTCTAATTATGAATAATAATAATAATAATAATATATATATATATATAATTGTCATTAATTATAGATATATATATTATTTAAAATTTTAACTGTAACTATATATAATAATATAAATATATATATCGATATTGCGGCATATACCAATATTTCATTATACATCGTGATAACAACAATACTAGTATATACCGCTTGCTTCGGCATATATCATGATATATGGTATACACCAGTATACCTCCATATCAGAAAAAGTGATACCGTTATTTTACCGAAATTTATCGGTACGGTATCATATATTACTAAAAATATCGGTATACCGAAAAATTAGTATTTTTTGGTATTTTTTCAATAGGCAGTATGCCAGTTTTTTCGTATTTTCAGCCAATCCTATAAACAGTAGCCTTGGGGTAACAAAAGAACGGTGTGCAATAGAAACTAGAAGGGCAGATTAAGATATATGTGCCAACAGATGTTTTACGAAATTAAAGATCATAACATAACAAGATGGATACCCAGTTTAGCGATCACAACACCTACATTTGGGGGGGGGGGGGCTCGCACAGGGAAAACAATCAACTGCCTTAAGTTAATATACAAAGGAACTTACACAATAAGACTACTTTATTCCTCCCTTGAACCTTCCCAGAACTTCACCCATTGTGGATAATTGATAGTAAGACAATAACTTACTAACTAAGCGTGAACACAGGTCGTTCACCACCTAATCCCTCGAGATAGATTAGTGTTGCAAGACAAGAACCAAAGCTATCACAAATGCTAGACAACAATCTAGAGCTTCTAAATTCATTCGCACTTATAATAAACGTGTTAGATATAATAATAAATCAATGAATACAGAAATTTGTGTGTTAGGCCTTCTAGGAGTCTTAGGGAGAAAGAAATCAATCCATGAAAAGATATTTCTTAAAAAGATGGATATTGATCTTGATAAGATATTTCAAGCCTTCAATAAATTTCATCAATATCAAATAAAGACATAAAAACTCTCATAAGATACACGCAATAAGGTTGAGGATATATCCAAAAAATCATTTATTCCTCCTCCTCATTATCAAAATCTCTTCCTTAATTCAAGGACTTTGAGACCATACTACCAACAACAAAAATAGAAGCACGATACCAACCAAATCACGAACTCATCATCTTTATTTTCTCCATTCTCCCCATTTTAGTCAAAGAAATGACAAATGAATGAAACTCCTCCAATTGTCCAAATAACAACTCAATAACTTCATATATCACAAATCCATAATTCCATAACCCAATAAACCACATTCTAACCAGTAGCTGAACTTGGGACGGAAGAGACAAATCAAGAGACAAGTTCCAGCATTAAGGAATTTACTTCCTCGTCATTCAATCTCACACACCGATTACTGAAGAGGCAAACAGAGAGATGCAATATCTCTATGCATTATAACAACACCAAAGATTAATAAGTACCACACCACAATCCATGCTCTAGAATTTTGGGGGAAAGCCAGATCACCTTAATTTATGCGAGGAACAGTTAGTCACAAGATGCAGAGCCACACAGCTCATCTTAGTTTCCAAGATTTTTTATTTCTGCCTCATGTTTATTAATATCAACGATTGCAGAAGCAACCTCAACTATCTCAATGTAACAGTTATCATTTGAGCGTTTCTCAATCTAAAACGTCTCCTCTATCATTAACAAGGCACGATTTTTGAAAAAATAAAATATTTAAAACTTCAAAATTCACTTTGTAGTACATTCAACCACTCTCATTGTTTTCCAACGATTTGAACATGATGTGGCAAATTTCGATCGTCAACCATATGTCTCATCTACGTGATTCATTCGTCTACATAATTAAATAAAGGGATAATTGTCATTTACATCATAACTTTTCGTTGACTTCTACTAAATTCCATAACTTTTGAAACTGAAACATAAAATCATAACTTTTGATATTTTTTCAATTATCCCACATATCAAAATTCCAATGAAATTCGTGGTGACGTGTCAGCCATAATTTCTGACGTGTACAAAACGTCTGTTCTTCAAAACGATGTCGTTGAGATAATTGTCATTTGAATCATAACTTTTCGTTGAATTCCGGCCGACACATCATCACCAATTTCACCGAAATTTTGATCTGTGGGATAATTGAGAAGATATCAAAAGTTATGATTTTATATTCCAGTTTCAAAAATTATGGGATTGACCATAAATCAACGAAAAGTTATGATTTAAATGACAATTATCCCTTAAATAAAACTAGTCCAAAATAATTGAGGAAAATGAATTTATTATAATTTAGAAGAAGTTTTTTTATCAAAACGTTTTAAAAATCATATCTAAATTGCAAATTTGCCTAAAAATAGTGTACTGTTCGATAACAAACCAATGATTATATATTTCCAAAATTCTATAAATTTATAATATCATCCTCACACATTCGAATTAGTATCAATTGAGTGTAACGTCTCAACGTTTCCCCCCATCTATATCTCAAATTTTTCTTGTATAAATTTTAGTCCCCACACGCTTAATTCGGTCCATAATTATAAAATATGTGGTACATATTGTTGAAACTGAAAATCAATTATTGCGGTGAATTCCACACACCTAAATACCTAATCAAGTTAACTAATATTGTAGATTTATTTAATAATATTATGGAATGTGTCTAATTTTTATTCGAAAGAAATTTAATAAGATGAGATTTCAATACGAAACACATCGCTTGGCAAACATACATTATATATTTCTAGCCTCTTATTTTAAGATATATTATTCCGTTGGTTTATGGTCCCTAAATGGAATTGAAAATTTTGGATTTCAACTTTCAATTAATTTTTATTGACTAATTGATGTTGCTTCTAATTTTGCTCCTCGTTGTTGATGAGTAATGCAGAAAAAAAAAACATGTTTGTGAATTGTTTGTTATTGCCGCGTTTGTCAAAATTAGACTTATTTGATGGGAATTTTTCTTAAATTATACTATCTTCTATCTTAAATTAGTCGTATAACTTTATTCACAAAACTACAGACGCAAAAACACGTATGCGGATTTTGTTTAAATTTTATTTAACAAAAAAAGTAATTATGTGGATGCATCTTGGTTCACACATATACACAAATTTTGGGTTAACATGATGGTCAATGGCTATCTCAAATAACTTTACAGTATACATCACTCCAAATTACAATAATGAATTTTAATATAAATAGCAAAATTGAGACATCAAAAATCTTTTTTTAGTAAAACTTATTAAATTCAAATCCCACCAACATGTCAATTGTATTTTTATTTATTTGGGTGTGGTCTAGTTTATATATAACAATCATTAATGTAATACATAAAAAATGTTATTTAATTTAAAATCAATCATGAACCCGATCTATTGAGTAGATTAGTTTCTACTTTCTAGTTAACAAAAGAAGTATGATTTTTATATTGTAGTAATTTATAATCGTGGGAACTCGTTCAAATTTCATTCGAGTAGCCATCTAATTAAGTCAAACATATGTTACAAACTTGAATCTATATTATCAAAATATTGTGTTCCACTCAAACTTGATCCTCTCATATCCCATTATTCAGTAGCATTTCTACATGTATACATTCATGACTAAGAGACATCTCAATTCAAACTAGAAGTAGAAAATATGTGTTGGGGATTTATTTATCTAATTACTTATTTCTTTTATTTTTCAATTCAATCTAATAACGTGTTGCATTAATTTTTCTTCAAAAAAAGTTATTTCTAGAAATTCGACGACTGTTTCAATTCTCGCATTTTTCTACTTAGTAAAAGCAGTTATTTTGTTGATTAATTTGAGGGTTTAATCACCACACATATTATCTAAATGGTGTTTTTAAAATAATACACTACGTACAGGCGGAACCACATATAACGTGGAAAAGTTACTCTTATTAGCAAGTGTTTCAAGCCTGATGTCATAATTTAATAGGTTTTATGAACTATTTTAACAAGCTTATAAAGTTATAAGCTCAAGCAAACACCTTCTAAGTGGTGTGGGGTGCGTATCAGGGGCGAAGTTACTCAAGTTAGTAAAGGCTCACAAGGAGCAAATCACCTCTCGAATCTCAAAATTCAGTGGAAAAATCTCATAGTTATCATATTTATCACTAATTGCTACAAGTTCTCCCTCTTAATTTATTTTGTGAAAAAGTCCAATGCCCCTGGAAAAAAATTTGCTCCCCCTACATAATTTTCTGGCTCCAGCCCTAATGTGTATGCCGCCACCCAATGCAAGTTTTGTCATAAATTATATCACATGATATGAAAGAACAATTATGGAGCATCTCTTAATATATTAATAAAGAAATATATACATATATATAATAAATATGGGTGAGATATAAATAAATGATATTTCATTTGTGGGAGACAAAATTATACTAGTTCTTTGTTCGTCCTAAGATTATAGTCATGTTTTTCCTTTAAATGAATATCATCTTATTTTTCTTTAGTGTTAAAATTGTGTTTACTTTGATTTGGTTGTAAGACATAATAACAATAAGAAAATTAACATTCTTTAAATCTCTCATTTCTTTTCAATCCTTATCTATGAAGAGTATTTTCATCATTTTTTATATCTCATTTTCACTTCAATAGGGGATAATATTATCGCTTGTTATTGGTGTGACAATATTATCCTTTCTTGGAATGAAAGATAAGAAAGTGTGAAATTGTTTTTATAAATAAGGATAGAAAAAAAAATGAAAGATCTAAAAAGTGATAATTTTCTTATCCTTCATAATCCCTCATATCCCTTACAATTAAAGTAACACATCCTAACTGTTTAATATTTTTAAAACCTAATTATTTAGATACTTGTGTTGGAACATTATAATATGGTCGAACATATTCGTGTAATGGTTGTATATATTAATGACTATTTATCGAACGATCCGATTAAATGATCTACTAAGATGATAAAATTACAGGGTCAAACGATCATTTATAATAGTATGGGGGCTATTGTGCAGATACCATTTTGGATAACTTCTATTTTGTTATGGGTGAAATTGAAGTTATAATAAATTTTAGGGACTTGTTTTCTAAATACGGGGTTATGGTCCCCAAGTGAATGTATAGATACGTTGATGGTGTCTCATTCCTATCAACTAACATACCAAATGAAATTCCTAAGATTTATCTCTACCGTTTGTACGTATATATCACTTGAAAGACAATTTCTCCACTTCATAATTCGACAAGAACGTCATCATTTTAAGTATGCTTCTGCTTTTGTTTATCAATCGTATTCAACATGTATATTATGTTTCAACAACTTGTTGATCTAATCTTGATATTATCACGCAAGGTATATTAGATAAATCTTACATGCAGACAACACGAGGGCTTCCCCCATTCAACATTACAGAGTCTTCCATTTGTACATATCATATAAATACTCACATTAACTTATACTTAAATTAAGATTCCTACGCCTAACGTTTCTGACGATTTCCCATATAAGTTGCAATTAACAATATTATTGTTTTAATTTGTTTTCGATTGACTAACAATTTAGTATCTGATGACGTCAATTAAATTAAGCAGGATAATTACGAGGGAAAGAGGTGAGTCCTTATCAGATTGGCAGGATTACTTATATATGTTATTTTATCAACTCCTTTATATTTAAATATGTTATACAACTTATATATGAATCAAGGAATTCAAATAATCTAACATATTGAGGAGGATCCAGATCCAAGATGACCGAGCACATTCATGCATGATATATATCATACCTATACACTACAAACCGGAATAATTCAACCCTAGTAAGATAAAACTAAACGCAAGGTTTGAAAAAATTGATCAAAATTTGAAATATTAATACTAGTTATACGGCAAGAGGTCAAGTAGAGGATCTCATTTTATTTTATTTTATTTATTCAGATAAGATCTTATTTGATACATATATAATATAATTACCCAAGCAAAAAATATATATATATAATGACGATGCAATCATAGTTTTGAACTCCCGCCTACATATCTGCAATTACTATGAGGTGTCAAATAATATATATATATAGTTTTGTAAATCCTATACACCACATAAAATATATTAATTAATCCAGTAAATACAGTCGCTTTGATTATAAATCACATATGTGTATTCATATCCATCTGAAGCCTTCAGATTTATTTATCGCATACATCAAGACGAAATGAGCTTAATTGAGTTCAAATAAGCTTATTTGAGTTCAAATAAGCTTCCTGAATGTAACTTATAAGCTTACTTTATTTTAATAATAGTTTATTTTATTTATAATATTTAATATAGAAATTATTACTAATTATACTATAGAAATATAAGTTATATATAGTTAATAATTTTATATTTTATTCACATGCTAATGAATTGTGCGAATTTGAGTCGTTTTAAAGATGAGCTTCACTACATAAGTTTGAACGAGCTTGAGACCCGGTGAGATTAGCATAGCTGAAGAATACTTACGTTCATTACAATTCTCCACTTACGCAAATCGTACGCTCACTAACCTTTTATGGAAAATAATTATTCCACACACAAATGACCGCATAGCGCAGTGGATTAGCGCGTCTGACTTCGGATCAGAAGGTCGTGGGTTCGACTCCCACTGTGGTCGACTTTTTTTTCTTTTTTTCTCTATTTTTTGCCCAATGGGCCGTCTTGTGATTCTACATGCTTAATTTTGGGCTACGGGCTCGGTAGCCCGGCTCCCTCTATATTATCCCTGAATTTTTATATTTATTTTTATTTTCCAGACCGATTGATTTTATAGTTTTTTTTTTGTTTTTTTTTTATATTTTGTTTTTCCAGACGTGATTTTATAGGTTGAAATATTTAAAATTGGTTAGTTAGGTCGCATTATTGTTACTAATCTATAAAAAGACGTTACATACTAATCAAAGTACTCTGTTTGTTCAATTTGTAAAGAGATCGTATTATAATTTATTAGAACTTATTTAATATGCGACAATATTGTCGTACACATCTCATATCCAGCGTGAATGTTAATATTATCGACACTTATAAGAAACATTTGTATATGCACACATATATATTTAAGAGGGTGCACTTTTCATTAATAAATTTTATAGACATTTATGATCAATCAATGTCACGTCACACCTACTTCATTTAAAAATATGTTCCCCTATTATGACGATCGAATGAGATTGCCTAACGGTTGCTCAACGATACTATTTGACCAATTATATAAGACCGCCTCTTTTTATGAGTTTCATTTCAATAATGCATAAGAATTTATATGATAATATCTCGTAACATATAAGGTGATTGAAGTAGAAGTAAAAATAAAAATAAAAATGGATGGCTCTACAATATTTACTCGTAGCATCATATGTATCTCCATTTGGATCATATCCAATCATACCTCTATTTTCTAATTTGGTGAAAGTGTATTTCACCTTAGTTAATGAGGACTATGTAGATAACAATAGAGTACTGAAATTCGATTAATGAAAATTTATCCGGCTTGTTAACTTGTGGGGAAACTTCTTAATAAATTTGATAATAATATTGTGAATTTGAAATAAATTTAAAATGATTAACGTCGAACCGAACCAAATGGTTCGAACTTAAATAAATTTAATATTCGACTAGACTCGACTCGACTCTAATAAATAGGAATCCACAATTCATTACGTAAGGATACATAATATCCGGATCCGATGAGATCAAAGATCCGGACCCATATCCATGTAAGGGTAGGCCCAAATTGAAAAATAAACATGAGAAATGAGCCCACTGGTTTTAACCGTCACATCATGAGAGTTCTCTCTCGCAAAACAGTCGCATACAAATCTGAATCAGTATAACAACACACACACACACACACTTCCATCTTCATATCTCCAATGCCAACAACAAACACATGAAATGAGATGCCCCCACCACACCCGCCTCGATTCCTTATTCTTCACTTCAACAATCTCAATCTAACCCCATAAACGCACACCCAATTTCTGCAATTCCTCATAATTTCGCCAGCAATGAAGCAATTGCACAAGCAATCCACCAGCTCCCGCAAAGACGAAGAGATGCCCTTCTCTCAAACCCCTCCCTACTCCCCCAAATCCCTCAAGCACCCGCGATCTCTCCCCAGATCGCTCAATTACATCCTCAAGGAGCAGCGCCTCCTCTTCATCCTCGTCGGAATTCTGATCGGCTCCACCTTCTTCATCTTCCAGCC
>JAYDZE010010868.1:0-10398 GCA_034509125.1 Monilaria moniliformis
CTCATAAATTTGGGAAATAAGGTTTTACAAATACAAAGCAGCTCAAAAGCTTGCTTTTCAGTATACACCCTAACAATTAATCCTTACCGCAATCCTGATCAATGGGCTTTATTATCCTTAAAAAAGTATGGTCATGATATGGTGGAGTGACGGGGTAACAAGCAATCTACTACACTAAATCAGTAAGAACAATATGCTTAACAAAGTTAATATTCTAACTATAGGAGCATGCCTAAAACCTACTATTTCATTCTGATGCCTGTCTAAACGTGTTCTAAGTAGATTTGATTTGATTGTGTGAATTAAATCTAAACATCATCATATGAGATCCTTGGCAGTCAGAGGTTCTTCAATGACTCTCCAGCACAAACAACTTATGTTTATTTATAGCGATGCATCTTGGTAGATTGGAAACATAACCATCAACTCCCAGCATGAGGCCAAACTTAGGACTGTATGCCAAGCTCTTCTAAATCTAGTCTTGCATTGTCCTTCGTCTTGCCTTCGACATTCATTATGGTATAGAAAATATTGACAAAGATATTATTCTCTATGTGCATGACATCTAAATTATGTCGAATCCGATTTGTCTTTCAATATGGGAGATCAAAAAATACACACTTTTTCTTCCACCCAAAAAATTGGCTTAGCTCCGAGTTGGCCGTTTCAGCACCTTCATCAAACACTTTCATGAAATCCAATTGGTCTAGTTGATTAAGTATCTATTCACCATTTAAAATCGAAGGTTTACCTAAATTCTGGATTATGTTTGTCCTAAATTTGTTATTATCTTTTGCGGAACAAGTGATTTCTAATCAAAAACCTTCTTTGGCAATCAAACCAACTTTTTTTCCGTACGTGTTTCAAATACAAAGTTTGTGAGTTCCCCATACAATACAGACACGCTCAATGTACAGATGTGCTCCAGCCCAACAAAACAGAGTGCGCGGGGAAGTCACAGATATCCCTTATCAATGCTGCACGTAGTTGAACGTTTTGTTTTCTTGAAATATTATACGTTGGAATTTCTTTTACCCATAAATTGTCGAGCTCTGTAATCAGGGGCTGTAGAAATATGTCGATATTCTATTTTGGATTCTTCGTATCAGGCACAATCATAGTAAGAAACATGTAGGGTTCTTTCATGCACATCCATGGCAGCAAATTGTTACGGAGTTAAAATCACTGGCCATAACAAGTACTGCATACATGTATGACCGCATGGCTGAAATCCATATGTGCTAAGTGTCAACCTGACATTTCCCGAGCAAAGAAAAGATGGGTCTCATCGGAGGTTTTCCAAGCCTATGGAATCTGACAAATGAGACATATGTCTGGGTGTCGTGGTGTGCTCCGCGTGGCATCTTATGAATTCGGCTGTAACTTTAGATGCATACAAACGTCTCAATCTAAGGCCAAGAGAAAAATTATACATCTGCTTGTGAGCATTTCCATTAAATTTGAATCTGTCATCACCACAAACTTTGCATTCAATTATGTTCTCGCGTTTTCTTTCAAATAGATCATGCACCATTTTTTGCAACAATGTATCTTGAGGGCAGGCCTATCTAAAGAATGTACTTGTTTCTTGCAAATATAGTAGCTGAGACATGCGATGTACGGACTTCATAGTCATTAGGCGAGCATTTTTTGCTAACCGAGAATAATCACAACCCATTCACAGATTAGTCTAAGACGCTTGTAATATGTTGTTGAATTATTGCGACTCGTTATTGGGATGTTCTGACATGTAAGTAGGCAGGATGTATTGTTCAGAATATTGTGCCCGGAAATCATAAGGATTAGTAGCAACTGTTTGCCCTCATGCATCGTATATCATATGTTGGTATGGATTTTAGTCCCTGTTTCTAAAAACCACGTAATTAAGAACAAAGAATAACAATTGTATTTACCAAAACAACTTAAATTCTTTAATAATAACATTATTGTTGCAAGAATATAATAATATTACGAAAACAAAAACAAAAACAAATACAAAAACAATAAAATATAACACGACAAATAAAACGTGTATGAACTTTTTATTTAAGCATGTGAGCTTTAATGACAATCATGAAGCGTTCATTACACTAATCTACTGACAACAAAAATTTGCAGTGATTTTTTTCATGAATAATCATGTGAAGAAACGAAACAAAAGATATGGTGAGCTCTAAGTCTATTTATTATGTTCTGATCAATTTGCGAGCACCTTTACCGAGCACATAATGCCCGCTAACTGCACGGTTAACATTCTCGTCTAGCATTACAGAGCAACAGATGCTCGGTAATATTTCCCTTCACGCGGGAACATGTCACACCCAATTTTCTGACCTAAAAAATGCAGGCTTTTTCCCATGTCAAAGTTACCAAGCACATATGTGCTCGGTAATGCTAATTAAATAAAATTTTGAAAAGCAAACACATTACCAAGCACACTGGGGGTGCTTGGTACATTTAACTTAACAATATTTTTAAAATAAATGAAAATAGTACAGAGCACTGGGGTGCTCGGTAAGATAATTTCAATATTTTTTTTAAAAAAAAGTTACTGACATGCTTGGTAACCTCTTGCAACGATATCATGCCAAACACCGTTGTGCTCGATAGATTCTTTAAATTCCCCCCCTTTCCAAAAAAGTTTTCGGTGCTTGTTAAGTGTCGATAATATGGATTGGTGCTTTGAAGGTGCTCGCAAAAGTGTGCTCGGCAAAGCCCGATTTGTTTTGTAGTGATGCATACATATACAAACAGAATGCAATTTGGTTAATGGGCCGCCATCTTCGTGGTTGCCCATATTATGCTTACCTTTTACAATTTCGTACAATATCTAAGAAAATGTTACGCTATACGCGAACCCCAGTAAAGGAAAATATATTAACTCAAGAAATAGGAATGTGAAAATAAAAGCTAGAAGAATGATAAAAACAAAATAATGAATACTTTGAGATAATGGTAGTATGCTTGATGCTATCATGCATGCTATGTACACTTATTATTTTCATATTTAAATATGAGCGTAACTGAGGTGATAAATCAAAACAACTCACAAAACATATGAGCCTCATACAATAGATAATAATGTTGTAAAATTTGAATTTATAAGATATATCTAAACAAGAATTCTTTTGGACTCTACCAAATTAAATCGCAATCGTTTTTATTTTATCATAATTGTTTGTAGCTTGAACATGTACAAAAGAAATAAATAAGTCCAATATCCATACTTTTTGGACATAATCATTGCACATAAAATATCATCTCCTAAATATTAGTAACATTTATTAGGGTGTCCTTAACCCAGCCGGGTTTGGATTCCCAAATAGGGAGGCGGCGATGCGGCGAGAATAGAGGCGGTGTCCGGCTAGCCACCACCGGGCATTTAGCGGGAGGCGTGGGCGGGCGTCGTCGGCCATCCCTATAATTTTTAATAATTTTTGTTTCTTTTTCTTTAATTAAACGATATAAAAATGAAAATTGGGAAAAGCTGTGCGAAAGTCACGGGTGGGGAGTGAGCAATTTTTTTTCAAAAAGTTTTAATCTAATTTTCCTCTATAATTACACCAACACATATTCATTTACACTCACACCTATCCAATTCATCTTTCTCTGTTTAACATCTCAATCTTTAATTTTTTTACTTGCAATGTGGATTCAAATTCGAGGATTTCCATATGGACCCAATTTTTTAACAATTTTCTACAGCAATGTCGTAGTAAGGGTTGAGATTCCAATAATCCCAAAGTTGGAATATGGCGCTGGATAATTCTATATCTTTTTCGGTGATAGGCTCCAACGAAAGTCTCGTTGATTTCTTAGCGACCAACATCGGGGACAACGATGTCGATGAGAAATATACCACCAACGAGGTGCTACCATCCAATCTGGTGAAAAGGAAGGGAACAGGGAAGGGGGCGGCTCCCACTATGCGTGAGGGCATGAAGAAGTATCGGTTGGAAGAGACAATGTACTAGTGAGGTGCTACGTCAATGTGTCTGAAGACCCGGTGATCGGTAACATACAAACTGTCCGCGTCTTCTGGGAGAGGATTGTGGAAAGATACAACAAGTTGAAACCGATTTGGATGCTGGGCCGCGATTACGACCATCTGCACAAGCATTGGGGGCGGGTGCAGATCGAGATCTCCAAATTCACCGGCTACGTCAACAACTTGAAGAAAATATAGCCGCTCGGCTATAGTTGGGACAACATTCGGGAACAGGCTCAAGCTGCCTTCTACAGCGACAAACTTAAACAGTTCAAGTACGAGGACATGTGTGCAATTTTTCGGAACCACCCCAAATTTCCGGTGGCTTGGAGTGTTCTTTTGGCCCGAAAAGAGCTAAGCAATCTGTCTTCGGGGTGAATTTTTAGGGTTCGATTGTGGTGTTGTGGTTGATTGTGGCTAAATAGTGAAAAGCTGACGTGACAGTTGGAAAAGAAGTCATGACTGATTTTTTTAGTATTGAGTTAAGGATAGCCTTAATACATTCTCTATCATAATAAAAAAAAAACAATTTTATACATCACCTTTATATAGTACTACTGGTAGTGATGTCAATTTGGCACGAAACCAATAAGTTGATCTGATTAGCCCGACAACCCGACGGGCTAGGGCTGACAAATTATAACTCGAGAAAAATCACAACCCGAATGATCCTAAACCGAATAACTCGCAACCCGTGATGGTTGGCCCGAAGATAGCCCGACTACTATAGGATCGACTCGAAAATTAGCGAGTTCTCATTATTTAGTTTTCAAAGTTCATTGCTTTAATTTTTTCAAACTTTTGAAAGTTAGTAGAATAAGAAAAAAAATCAAATGTATGTAAAAGTGCATTTTGATTCAATATTCGAAGGTTATATTCGTTATTTCAGTTTTTCATATTTCACTATAACATTTTATATAAAATGTTTAATTTCAAAATTTATAAAATGATAATCATTTATGAAAAAATTATTTTCTTATTTCTCTAAGAGTTTTTGAGTTGAATCGACATTCATTTATGTATGTATTTATTTATTACAAATATATAACTATGAAGATTAATATATTAATTTTAAAAATTTATAATTTTTTAGCCTGGTTAAACCCATAAGTTAGCTTGAAACCCAATAATTTAGCGTTAGCATTGATAATTTCTAGATTGAAAAAAATAGCCCAAAAACCAAACAAGATAAGGAAAAAATATAAAAAATAAAATCCCAATACCTTTTACACAGTACAAATGGGTTTTTTTTTTTTTTTTTGAAAAAGCAAACACGCGTGACACTTAATTTGACCATTCTTCAAAAGACTAATCATTTCAATAAGGAAAACTTCCCAAAAAAGTCTGATATTATATCAAAAACAACAGTTCCCACCACCCACCCCATAAACCCTAAAGTTCTAATCCATCGATCCTTCACCATTCAAAAATCTCCACACGAAAAAGAAAAGATCGAACCGTCATGCATCCTGAAAAGTCGACGGGATTTTCATCTCTGGAGCAGCTTCTTGCTGGAAATGGACTGACCTACAGTTTTCCGGCGACCGGGAGCTCATCGCATTACCCCATGGAGACGTTGGAATTTGGTGATAAAAATGAAGCTCGAAATGCTGCTGCTTCTGAAAACCATAAACAAGCTGAGAGAAGACGTAGAGAGAGAATCAATGGCCATCTCGATCGGCTAAGAGCACTTCTTCTCTGCAATTCCAAAGTAAGTTTGATTTTCTAAATTTCTAGCTTTGAGATCCGTATTAATTTTGGTTGATCGTGATTTCAGTTCCAATTTTGATTTCACAAAATAAATATATCAGATTTCAATTGCTTGCTCGGATTCAACTCGATTAAAGCATGAATTTCCTAATTATTTGCAGACGGATAAAGCTTCGCTGCTAGCAATGGTGGTGGAGCGCGTGCGCGAGCTAAAGCAACAGAGCTCAGAAATCATGCGGCTCGATCAAACGTTTCCATCGGAGGCCGACGAGATCGCAGTCCTCCAAAACGACGATTTCCTCGACGGGAAATCGGTGGTTAAGGCGACTCTCTGCTGCGAGGATCGAGCCGACCTCGTGCCTGAGCTGATCGAGATACTAAAACCGCTGCCTCTGAGCCCTTTGAGGGCGGAGATGGCGACATTTGGAGGGAGAATTAGGAACGTGATGATCTTGGCCGGCGATAAGGATCGGACGGCTGAGGCTGCGTCGTTGTTGAGAGAAGGACTGAAGTCGTTGATCTTGCGGTCAAATTATGTGGGTGAAGAGAGATCGAAGAGGGGAAGGATGTTTGATCAGAGGATTATGGGGGAATTGAAACCCTAATCTCTGCTACTGTGAGCGGATTAACTTGTGTAGCTGTGATACTGATTGGGATGTAAATTTTTGGATATGTAATTAGTGCTTTGCTCTGATCATCCTCTCACTCTCTCTAATATATAGTATCGACCTTCCTTGATTTACAATCAACTTAATATAGGATTATCATATCTTCAATATAAATCTTACAATTTTGTCTATGCCATTTCTTAATGTCTATAATTAAATTGATACGTATAGCCTTATTTTCTAACTATGAATAAAACATCAAAAGTATTATTAAAAAATAGTATGATTATGAAAAATGCTTTATTATGCATATATAAGCATTGATTATAATATAAAGAGCATAATTTCATTTGAATATCAATCATCATCATCATTTAGTAATCAAAATCTACAAATTAAATTGGTTTCCAGTTACCTGAATAAATCTTATTTTCATTTGATATTATATACCCGTTCGATAAAATTATAAATTAAAAAGACACGTCATGGCAAATTTGTCAATCAATGCTTGATTTATGCATTGATTTCTGAATATTATAATACTAAAAACTTCATTTATGAGGATTGATAAGGAAATGTGAATTTCATTTTGATCACCAACGCGTATCTCATATTAATATAAAATATTAATAGTTAGTTAAGATTATTTACCTGCAACTTCTCTAAAAAACATTACCAACTAAATCCAATTTTATTTTCTGATAGGAACATTAGTGGGAGTATAATATCTACAACAGAAATTGAAAAGCGAAAAAGAAATTGCGAAAACTATTTAATAATAGAGCTACAAATATAATGATGAGAGGGAGGGGGGCCGTCGGCCGACAACTGGCGTCACGCGCTTAACAAAATTGTCGGGACCTGGCACGCCTCTCGCTGTCACTGTAGCCGCCGCCTCTTGATAATCATTATATTTTGCGTATTTCTAATTTTTTTACTTTTCAATCTTGATATGGTATTGGGCGCACACCGGTGCGGACGGCTCCAATGTCATGTGAGGAATTACCTATGCTTTTGTTTTTTTGGTTAATGGATTTACATACGCTTTAATAATAAATCAGAGTACACGGAATGACGGAAAGAGAATTAGGAATAGAGAAGAATTTTTTTAAATGTTCTAATTATTTGTTTGGGCACTCTTGATACATTTGGGCCTTCTGTTGGGCTGCGGAAAAACAAATCAATTATTATCAAATTTAACACAACATTTACACTCTTTTTTTTTTACAGTTTTTAGATGACTCTTTTCAATAACTACTTTTGAATTGTTTTGCAATTTTTACGCCTCTAATGTTTTTTTCGAGCACGGCCCATATAATTGTGACGTCGATATTTTCTTTTGGGTTGTATTGTACAGAATGTCATTTAGGATATTCAACGTGGATGCATTAGCTAGATCATATATGAGGGTATCTTTTTAGGTGAGAGAAAAAAATAATTAGTCTCAAAATCGTAAAAAATAAAAACAATGATGTTTTAATTACAAAGATTGAAAAAGTGATTTTTGATTAGAAAGATTGAAAATTTATGTAAATGTAAATATTAATAAATATTGTGTTATATCCCGTAATACCCAACATTATAATCATGGGAATTAAAAGGGATTCTCAATTTGGAAGTTACTATATATAAAAATTGATGAATAAAGACATGTAGTCAGAACGAACGTGAGAGTTGTGGTTTCTGTTTAATAATAGAAAATTACTGCAACACTAGGACCTTATTCTCAACTTCAATATGGGTGGTAAAACTGATGCAATAATGCAAGTAATATATGCTTTGGATATAATTTTAAATCCTAAAACATGCTTCTAGTTGATTTTCCATATTTACCTTATTGAATCTCCAAAGATTTGACGATAACTTACTCCTTCTTCACGTGTGTTGAATAGTTTCAATCTTAGATCTTCTAATACGTTCCCTACTCATAGTTTTGAATATTGTGGTAGAACAATACCTATCAAACTTATAGAACTTGAAAGAAGAGAACAAAAGAACTAGGTATAAATCTAGCAACTTTTCGAAAATTGTAGTTGTGTGTGCTAGTGTAGTTTTCGAAAATTGTAGGCTAGGTTTAGGTTAAAAAGTTATGTTTTCTCTTCTTTTCTTTCTCCTATATATAGAGTTGTAATGGGCCAGATTAGGGATCCAAGAAAATTTGGATTGAGCCTCCCTATTGAGCTTTACTAATTAAATTGGGCCTCAGTTTAATATAAGCCTAACAGAATATTAATTTGTACCATTATAGAAAATAATATTGGCTTACCCGTACAATTCCAAATTACAGAAAATCTGGGCTTCCTTTTTAATTAATTTATTTTTCGTGTTTAAGATTCTAATATGCATTAATTAATTTAAATCTGCTACTGGTTTTAATTAATTAATATCTTTTATCAAGAGTGCTCTAGTTCAAGAATCTTTATTTATTATACTTTGGAATAAATTCTAAGCCGGCTAGACTTCTGTATAATAAACCTTTGGAGACACGATTCAGTGCGATAATAATGGTAGCACATCTTAGTCATTAATTACCACTGCCCAAGATATCAGGATTCTTGGGCTATGAAAAGCACGCACCTTTTGATAAATCAAAACAGTGCATAATCAATAACGTATGCTCAATGTCATATTCAAAGATTAAAAAATAAATATCACTGAAACCTCGTCTTTCAGTAATCAGCAAGAAAGACTTATCTCACGTGAATCCTTTCAGTGCTATACAACTCCAGCGCATTTTGTTTACCAAGGTTAGTAAACGTTTTGGACTGACACTGCAACTTTTCACGATAGATTGTCTAAGTCTATCTAGGTTGTGAAACGTAGTTTTTTTTTGCAAGAAACCGACTGAGAAACCTTCAGTGATAAACTAATCACCACTCAGTCTATAATGCAAAAGACTTAGACATATTTGCTTAATCATAATGAATTATATGATAAACAATAATAAAAGCAAATCAATGTGACAAAATAATAATCTTCTCATAAATTGGGAAATAAGGTTTTACAAGTACAAAGCAGCTCAAAGCTTGTTTTTCAGTATATACCCTAACAACCTCCCACTTATACTAAAAAACAAACTTTCGAGTAGTACACACATTGTTTATTCTCCCACTTATATTGAAAGCAGGTCTAGGTGATTCATACATCTGACGCCCATCGCTTCCACATGACGAGTAAACGTCATGCCGAGTAGTCTCCTTGTGAAAGGATCTGCCACGTTGTCCTCTAATGCGATCTTAGTTATCTCAATGTCTCCCCTGCGCACTATATCTCGGATGATATGATACTTCCTCTCTATGTGTTTATTGGCCTTGTGAGCCCGTGGTTCCTTTGAGTTTGCCACTGCTCCTGAGTTATCACAATAGACTGTGATGCTTTTTGGCATACTCAAAATCACGTTGGTTCCAAAAGGAAGCTTTTGAGCCACACAGCTTTCTTTGCAGCTTCAGAAGTAGCCATATATTCAACTTCCATGGTGGAGTCTGCGATACATTTCTGTTCACACTCCTCCATGTGATGGCTCCACCTCCTAAGGTGAACACATAGCCTGAGGTAGATTTACTCGAGTCCCGATCGATTTGAAAATATGAATCAGGTATAACCCAAAGGACACAGCTTGGATGCCTGGTAAACTAACATATACTCCTCAGTCCTCTTCAGGTACTTGAGTATATTCTTTACCGTAGTCTAGTGTCCTCGGCCTGGGTTTGACTGATATCTTGCCACCATGCCGACGGTAAAGCAAATATCAGGCCTCGGGCATAACATAGCATACATAAGACTTCCAACTACTGAAGCATATGGAATCTGTCTCATCTCCTCTATCTCACTTTGTGTCTTTGGACACATATCTTGAGATAAGGTAATTCCATGCTGAAAAGGTAAGAACCCTTTCTTGGAATTGTGCATGTTAAAACGCTTGAGCACGATATCCATGTAGGATTCTTGAGATAAGCACAACATTCTTTTTTGGCAATCTCGGATAACCTTGATCCCAAGAATGTGTCCAGCTTTCCCCATATCCTTCATTTCGAATTGTGTAGACAACCATTCTCTAACTTTTGATAACATTATTTTGTTGTTTCCAATCAA
>JAYDZE010010890.1:0-28561 GCA_034509125.1 Monilaria moniliformis
GATTCACAGTGCTAAATGTTCCTGTATAGTAGCTGGCACCACTGATACCACTAGAAACTGTTCTGCAACAGCAAGGGTGCACACTAGTAACTAGTACGCATGAAACCAAAATGCAGGCAGAGAATCTTGAGACAGTAATACAAATAATAAAGAGACTCAGGAAATCCCAATTTCATTTTTATTCTCAGGGGAAACTAACCTATTTAAAGTAGCTGAAACAGTCTCCTGAATAGCAGCCTTCCAGTTGTATCCACCATTTGATGTGACATAAATTGCACCCTGATCAGTTACCAATTCAGCACCCTTTTCTCCAGTACCCTTTATATATACCTGAAACAATCAACCAGTACAACCACCTTGCTTAGATTGAGAGATGCTTTCCAGGTTAACCGTTAACTTAATTACTTCTTACATAAAATTTATTCTTAACAAGGTCCTCTATATGCAAGAAGAGGAAAAGAATGGTAATAGTGATTACTGATGACGATGATTCAAAAGGTTTATCATAATTAATTCCATCCTGCATCTTAAACTAATCCAGTTATAGTACAAGTCGAACACAATGCTACATCCAGCAATAGAATATAGGTCCATCCCTGCCTACTGGATTAGTATTTGGCAGTGCACCGTCCTTGCACAGGCATAAGATTGGACGGATCCAAGTATCTTTGTTCCTTCTTGATTTTCCAGATCTTTTAACGAAAGGACTTGATCCAAAAGAGAGAAATAAATTGGCTCAACGAGTTGGCACTTCTAAATATAACCTTCAATCATAATTCCGCTATGCCTATGTCTAGTCATTATGTCTCGTAAATGGACATTCACAAGAAATGCATCTTCTAAGATCGAGTAGATAATGCTTAATGGTGAGCTACCAACAGACTAGATACATCCAGACGAATGTACCATTAGCATAATTGGACTAAAATCAGAGCATCATAAGAGTAAACGAATTAAGTATTTTTTCATAAAAAGACAGTGCAAAACTAAAATTACAAAAACCAAACAAGAACATTACAAGCTTTATTAAGGGATAGGTTGTGGCTTATTGAATCAAATACATAAATAAGATGTGGTCTTGATCATTTTTGTGCCTAGTTGCATTTGATCATAGGATCTCTAGAGCTGTATTTCCCAATCAATGAACTAATACTTCCAACAATGCACTGTCTCCCCTGCCGAATAACACTGCCATAAACAGCCATTTCAATTATGTCAAGTTGTTCCTCAGTGAATTTAAGGTCGCAAGAGTAACCTTCCAGCAATCCCTGTTTAATACCATTCTTGTCAGACTTCAACCTATTTACCCTGGTTTGAAGAATTTGACAATTCTCAGCCACAGACTCGCCACCTTTCGAAAAAGGGATAATATGATCATACTCATAACAGAGGCAACCATTACAGGTATGGAGACGTCTGCAGACAATGTTGCCAGCTGCATCTATTCGCCATCTTTCTGGGTCTCGACCAGGAAGCTCTTTTGCATTGTCCCAGCAAATATTCTTGGCCTTTGAGTCAAATAATCTAGGTCTCTCCTCTTTATTGCTGCTTCTGTTATCGCGAACCAAGTGAAACTGAATTTTGAAAAATTACATATAAGCACCCTCCATGTTGTGTGTTTTGCTTGAGTCCATTCCTTTCATTCCTTATTTTGGTCAAATTTGCAGTTCTTGCACTAGGTTTTGGAGTGGAAGTGGATGATAAGGAAATAAATATTTTTTTTAAAAAAAGCAATCCTCAAACATGCTCAATGGTATTGATAGTTAAGTTAGTCATCATGTGATGAGAACTGGAAAAGGAGGCATCTACACATAAAAGTAACAATATGTAACGCAAACATAGACACCATTGTGCATCAGATGTAACCACAAAGAAGAAATGCCAATACATGGCAAATAAATGAACACATTGAGGAAAATAAATAAAGTGAGGCAAGCTAGATAGTTGATGGTTACCATATCACCAGGAAGTTGGGAACTTAACGGTATGCGCTTCCATGTATCTCCAGCATCTGGAGTGTACAAAAGAATAGCTGGCTTGCCTATAATCCAACCTTCCTTCCCTTTGAAGCTGATGCAATTAAACCTATAGTTAAAGTCCTCGTCTTCAGCAGAAGGTATGGAACGTGGAGCCCAAGTGCTTCCTCCGTCTTTCGTCTCCAACAAAGTTTGTCTAGTCCCCAATAGGAAACCTGCCAAACCATCCAAATCAAAGGGGGTTGGTACTCTGCTGCATTTTCCACCAGCTTAATTAGATATATCTTCAATCAATGTGCTAATTGAACCACCATGGGTACGATCTGATCTGATAATTCAACTATTCCGCAATGTGCTCCAAAATACTCACAGTAAATTCAGCATATATTCATACTCATACATCACCAGTCTAACAAAATTTCCACTTCAATTACATGAAATGAGTAGGTAATATAAACAATGAAGTCTACTGTACAAACCAACCGTGAGAGGGATCATCAGGGACGAAAGCAATGTCGAGAAGGACGACGCCAGGATCAATCGGAAGGAAAACTCTTTCCCACTCGGACAGCGGGTCCTCCGCCGCCAACGCCTTGCGGCCGAGCGGAGAGAGCGAAATTGCGGCGGCGGCTTGTAGTCCGCCTATCAATTGGCGGCGGGTGATAGCATTATCAGTCTGCCCGGACTGAGGAGCGGCCGAGGCGGAAGGGAGGAGGCGGCAGCGACGGCGGCGGAAATGGAAACGAGAGCGGAGCTGCGACGGCAGGGGAGCGGTAATAGAAGAAGAGAGGTGCTGAAGAGCCGCCATGGTTGAGCTTATGGCTGGTTTGCAGTTGGTTGTGAAGGTGATGATGGGTCTCTCTCTCTAGATTACGCGCAGTTGTCTTATCCGCTGGAATTTCAAATTGCGGTTGGCCTTTACTTTTATGTTATTATATCTCATATTTTGATAGTAATAGTAGAATAACATAACGTAGTTAAAACAAGACAGACCTTAAGATAAGAATGAAGATAGAGATTAAGATAAAGATTTAGAATATTATTTGATAGATAAGACAAGAATCAAGATAAAAATGAATAAGGTGTTTGGTTGTGTAGATTATATTATAGCTCAAGTGTAAAAATGACATATTTACCCTTTTAAAATATAAATATATTTTTAATATTAATAATTATCTTAATTTTTAATTTACTAAACTAAAGTATTAATTTATTAATTAATATTTGTTGATTAACTGAATAAATTATGTTTGTAAAAAAAATGTGTAATGATTTAATTATTGTTTATTGTAATTTTTTTAACTAAATTGAGAATTAGTACATGTAAGATTAATAATTAATTATTAACTAAAGTTAATTGTATTAACTAATTTATGAACTCAAAATCAGTGATTAATTATTAACTAAAACCGAGGTATTTTTAAGATAAATGTTTGCTTGATATTAATCATGTAGCATCAATTATTAATCAAATTAATTATCAACCAAATTGAGGTTTAATTAATGAAAGATTTAGTAGATTAATGTGTGATTAATTAATGAAATTTGAACGGTCATTTTATCTTCTTTGTGCACGGCGGTCCATTTCCAACAAGAACTTGGAGCAGCCACAAATGTGAAAATCTCACAAGATCAAAATCCCAAATCGGACCTCACAAATCCCCGAATCAGACCCATAATAAATCAAACATGAAACACCCATAAGCCTCACGAAAAAAGGAAAGCAAATAGGCTCAAACTTTCGGCAAAATCGAAATAGAGAGGGAAGAGGAACCGCGCCATGGCTGCAAACCGTGGGTTCGCCCCGCCAAGGTGTGACGACCGTCCTTCTCCTTCGAACAAGAAAGACGGTCCTCACAGCCATCGAAGCCCACCACAATACCATACCAAGCCCACAATGAATCAAACCAGAAACACCCACAAGTCTCACGAAAAAGGGAGGAAGCACCGCCATGGCTGCAAACCGTAGGTTTGCCCCGCCAAGGTGCAGCGACCAACGTTCTCCTTCGAACAAGAAAGGCAGTCACTACCGCCTAAATCGAAGCCCTTGGAAGTTGGGCTGACATTTTTGTGCGACAGAGAGAGAGAGAGCTCAAACAGTGGGGGTGTGGAATGGGAAGGGACGAAGGGTAGCATGGGGAAAAAGGAGCCATCAAGATAACTTAACCGAGGGAGATGGTCGGTTAGGGAATGAGGGTATAACATGATAGAACAATGCTCGGCACGCGGTTTAAGACGGGCCGAATTTAGAAACACATGCCTCACATTACGTACCAAACACACCAAATATTATTGTTGGACCGAGATTTACTAGGTTTATTTAATTTAAGTGGGCTACCAAAAAGGCTCTAAATGTCGACTTACATACAGTTTGATTGCATATTTTATCATTTGCTAATGCTGATTTATCATTTTCACCGTCATAGTCTACTAAAATTCCTTGTCTTGTGGGCTAATTTCAATCTATTGCATCTAATTACGATCTCTGCATCTCAAAACCAATATTACATGTAGCGATAGTTTGGTAGCTTAAATGAGATCTAATAAGATAATTAAATTGTGATAGAATTTAAATTTAAAATCAATTATAGCACCAAGATAAGAATTTATTATTGTTATTTGATAGATTAAATAAAAATTGTAATATATAATTGCTTTATTTATATTACAGATAAAATGTAAAATAAGATATTCATCCTTATTAAAAAATGAATATGTTTATCATATCTTGATAATGATAAATTATTTAATTATTGAATAAATTTAGCTAATTCAGTTATTTATCAATTAATATAAGTTTAGCTATATTAATTGATAAACTAAACATTAGTTAAGCAAATGACAAAATGATCGTGCAATTAATTAGTGATTAGTTGAGCTAATTTGAGATTTATTAATTAATTTAGATAAATTAAGAACTGCTTAATTAATTATTAACTTGATCTTCCAAAATTTGTTCCATCAAAATGCACCGGAAAAAATTCGTTGGGAAATGGATAAGACTGATGAAACACTATTTGCCGGAAACCAAATATCAAGAATGCAGAATCACCAAAATATGGGACAAAATCGAAACCAAATGTTGTATGAAACAAAATACTAAAATCAAGAGAAGGAACACAAAATGAACCAAATTCAAGAGAATCGAACCAATAATTGAAAAAATGGCTAAGATCTAGAACATATCGAAACTAGAAGTGGATTCGTCGGAAACCATGGAGCAAACCCAGTTGCATTGTAAGTACGTATGGGTTTGCCCGGCCAATTACCATCTTCTTCGCCCATCAAAATTGACTACAAAACTCACAATTGATCATCACAGCCACCGTCAAAGATTGAACAAAAAATTAACCAAAATAGAACCGATAATTGAAACCAAATTCGAACCCATAGATGGACCCCAATATTTGACCGAGAAATAGATCCAAGAATTGAAGAAGTGCTCAGTTCTACACCAATTTGAACATAGTGCTACAGTATCACCGTCCACCACCGGCCAGAAATGGCGAAATCGGCACATGTGTAAAGAAGAAAGAAGACTTCTTATTATGGGTTACTGTTGGGGACGGCTTAGCTATGGCACCATTATGGTGCAATAGATAATCGGGAAGAATTGTGAAAAACAGGCTAATAGGCGCGGGCCTTTATGCCAATGCCGGCCGAGAAGATAGGCAACATTTGCTACCAAACACATCAAATGACACTGTTGGAAGGAGATAAAAATGGCTTATCTTGCTACATCCATCCTACCAAATGGCCCGTACTGTATTTGAAGATAATGTCCTCGATTCTCCCGACATTTATAAAAGAAAAGAAAAATAGATATTTTGTAAATTACAAAACTGCCCTTTTAACTTATACCCTGCCATAAGATTCATATGAAGCAGATAGAAAATGGTATATATAGATATGTAAGTACAGATATAATTTTCTTTTCTTCTTCTTGCCAAAGATAGGTGACTATCCAATCCAATATACATGCTATCTATGAATGTTCAATAAAAGCATGTACACATGCTGCAGCAATTCTCCAAAAGCAGCAAAATAAGCCTTTTTTGTTGTCCCCATTCCTTAGGTGAATGAAGTTCAACTTCTCTTCAACACCATCAGAGTGGCGACTGAGTATCATTTCACCAAAACTGCGACGTATCCGTAACTGATGATCGTAAAACATCTATATCTGTTCACATCCAATCCATCTTTACCGATCTCAGCGTTGAATGAATGCCTCTGCAAGGTGCATGAAAGAATAGAGTGACGAATACAGGACTCACTAATCAAGCGCAGCTTTGTTTTTCCGGCTCATTGGCTTAGGCAGACCATCAAAGATAGGCATGGCAGCAGAAGAGAGAGCCTGGAAATCTGGCTTCAAACTCCACTTGGATGTTGGCCATAGCGATGATAATGCACCGATATCTGGATCCATCAAACTAGATGTACTTGATGACTTCCGTACTCCAGTGACAGAGTCAGTTTGAGGTGATTCCACCAAATTTAAAGGAATTGGGTTCAGCCCACCCGAGTCAGCATCTACTCCGCCTGAAAAAGCTCTGGTGGCTGCCTTGGACCTGAGAGCCAAGCCTCCGCTTGAAATGCCACTGCTACTGCTGCTTTCCTCCTTAAGAAGCTTTTCTGGGGGACAAGGTGATAATTCAGTTTCAGACTTCTGCCGCCTCCCTAAAAGCTTCTCAATCCATTTGTTAGTGCCACTATCTTCAGATTCTGGTGACAAAAGCGGATCATGCAGCCCACCATTTGCATACATTAAATTATTAGCAACACTTCTCGATTTCCTTTGATGACCAAATGGATGTTTTGAAGGTGTGTAAAGTGACCCATCCTCGAGATATCTAGCTCTTCCATTCCGGTCTAAAGCTCCGGAGGAAGCCTTTTCATCAGGTTGTCTGAGACCATAATAACCCCTTAAGCTGTCCATGGCTGGCGAGACTTTGTGCTCTGAAGAACCTAATTTTAAAGACTGAAACGAATCAAATAAATCAGATTGTCGACGGTTGGATGGGTCCTGCTCAGAGCAGCTTGGCCTGCAAAAAGCACTATAATCAGCCACCCATAGTCCTGATTTATTGTCAGTACAACTATTTGTCTAGTGTACACGGTGGGATTCTAACTTGCACAAAATCAGGACATTAAGAAATTAGCCTGTCCTCGGCAATATTAACTAGAGGAGTGAAGCACAGCTACATTATATACTGATATGACATCATAGGTCATAACTGAAAACCCCTGCTTGAAGAAAACTAGGTATTGGACTTTCAAGCAATTAGATATCTTTCCACCTCTAGAGTTCAGACTGCATCTTTGATGCAAGGATATGACATGGCACTGACATGGTTCAACATGAACACAACAACCTGGTATTTCCAAAGTTATTGTACTGAGATATATTTAGAATTATACATGTAACATAGATGTTATCAGGAAAAAACCTGTAAGAGCATCAATGCAAATAGCTTCCTTGGGTAAACTTCCCCAAAGTAGTAGTACAATTTGTAGACATTGTGATCCAGGGTAAGAAGAGAGATTTTTGGTTTCCACAAGGAAACATAAAGAGAGGGTGATTATGTGTTACGCAAAGTTAATATTTCCCAAGTTTTCAGACAAATATAAGTTTCAGTTGGAGACTCAATGGATGATCAGAAACACTATAGATGATCAGTCAACGTTGTGTTCAACAAGCCATCTGGTCCATTGAATGTTATTATTTTTCTTTGATTTATGAACAATCCAAGCTGCATGTCCGGCAATATCGTCTGAGAAGACATTATTTTCTAGGGGGCATGACCAAATTTCACTTAATCATGCATCATGTATCTCAAGTTAAAAGTAATTATTTACACATCTTCTGTATAACCACTTCAAAGTCCGAATCAAATGACCAATTGACTGATGCTCGATTTGTAAAGTCTGAATGATAGTTGCCCAATGCAATTACTGCCTTTAGTTTCCAGATTAGCAAAGTCTAGCCACACAGAAGTATTCAATTCATGCAATTCCCTTTTAGTGCTTGTAAAGCAAATACGACAGAGAAAGACACCTAAAATGAAGGCAGCAGACATGAACTGGGTAGTAGTTCAAAGGAAACTCCTTCGTTAGCATAAATTGATTAACCACTTATTCAATAATTAGAAGAAGAAATGAAAGTGGAGATATATCCTTCAGTTTTATCATGTAATAGTATACACATTCAAGCTCTGATTTGCAGCCGCATCAAAAGAGTTAGTTAATTACAAAATGTATTGAGAAGCACCTAGTAAGCAGCATGCAATAAGAATGCCAGATTAGGTTTTATATAATACAAATTGTAAAAGGGAAAAACGCCAAGCAGCTTCTTCTAACATAAACTCATCCCCAACATAAAACAGAAATTTAACTTGCAAGGCTTCTCGATCTTGTCAACCAACTATGACAAAAAATAATAAATCACATTCATAGCACAAAGTACAAAATTTTCAATGAATATCCTTTTGACATAATCCTGTTTGGCACTTCTATCAAATTAATGCACAGAAGCATAATGTAGATGAGAATCAATGCCAAGTACCGTTGAGTCTCTTGACCATTGCACAAGGTGGGGGATCGGGGATGCTTCCCTGGCAATGGTATTTTAAGGGTCTTCAATGCAAACATTTGGAGATCAGTCACCAATCCATTTAACCTCTTAATATCTGCCACCTAATCCCATTCCAAAACCAAGTAATCAGACAAATACCAACTATCACATAACCCCAAAAGCTATGAAAAAAGACAAGCAGCGCTGGTTAACAGAAAACTGGATGGACGATTTAGTATGCACCGTTACACATAATATGGAGAATTGGAGACACATATTTTGAACAAATGAATGCAATAAGCTAAGGTACAACTATTGTTTTAGAAACTGTTTTACACTAACAAATTCAATAATGAGACAGCAGTCTAACACAATAACAGAGAGCAAAACACTATAAATCAATGTGCATTACCTCAAAACATCAAGAGAACATACTAATAATATATTCAGCTCTTTTCTAAAAATAAATGGAATTAAAAACATATTATCAGTGTTATTCTTATACATATATACCAACCGACTATAGCGAATGGAATGCACAAAACGCAATAAAATAGGCTGTCAATACAATACTGAATTCTAACGAGCACAGCCAACTATAAGAAATTCAAATAAATCAAAACAAATGCTTATCCAATTCCTAACGGGGGGAATATCTTAAGTATTCTACCTCGACGCCGTATTTTATGGCGACGCCGGCGAGGGTGTCGTATTTGCCAACGGGGTGTATTATGTAATTGTGCCCACCTTTCAGGCCTATGCAGGCGGCATCGGACGGCGAGGTCGAAATCGGAAGTGATCTCGACGGCGATGACGATCCCACCATTAATCTGGAATCGAGTTCCACTTCGCCATTATCATCATCCAATATCCTGTATCTTTCCATCCGCGACGAAAATGAAAATCAGAACCCCAAATTGATGAAGAAATTCATAGAAATGGGATGAATTTAATAACTGCTAGTCAGAGAAGCTTTGATGGTGGGGGTAACAGGACTGACGGATCTGGGAGGGATTCTGCTCTCTTTCTCCCTCTCTCTCTCTCTCTCTCTCTCTCTCAAGACATACATATATATATATATATAACGGCATCTGCCCTTTTTATATGTAGCGAAGTTGATGATTTTTGTTGTCTGCTAAATTTGTGCGATTTCATTCTATAATGAAAATCAGATTATGGTTCAGATAAAATAAAATAATCAACATTTTATTTTTGTAATGACAGTGGTCTTGGGAAAATTAATACACAAAACTATTGTTTCATTTTTCAATAACTGCTGATTATTTTTGTTCGTCGATGTTTGTGATAATTACTTGATACTACTATTCAATTCAACAAAAAGAAAATATTTAATCGTTATTTAACCTACATATGATTTGAACAACTCCAATCAAACCTAACACTCAAATTAGTCCATAAGTGTGGTGATTCGAGACGCCATTATTATATTGATTATAATTAAAAATTAACTAAGGATCTGTATATTTTGATAAAATTTTATCAAATAAATTTTAAAAAAAAAATTGATTGGTTGATTATCAATTAACTAAGAACCTGTGTATTAGGAAAGTAATCGGATTCAAATAATTTAAATTTTTGTGCTTGATTAATTTTTAATCTAGCAAAAAAAGTAACAAAATCTTAAAAATAAGAAAAGTAGTGTAATTTTCTAGGATTCTTATATCATAGGTGTTTTGTTTTCTAGTTTTGGGATACTCACTTACTTGTAAATTTAATAGTATTATTTTTATTTATTTTATTAACATACAAACTATTATTATTATTACTTCATTATTATTATTATTATTATTATTTTCTCAATTAATAACTTAATTTAAGAAAAATATTTAATTATTAGAAAAAAAAATATGCACATTAGTTATAATTTAGTTATTACATCTATTATTTAATTAAATTTAAATAATTAATATAAATTCAGAATTCTAGCAATTTTTGGCAATATGCTAGAAATCATATTTCCAATAACATAAACAAACGAAGGCTAAGAATTAACTGAAAGAGAAGGCCAACTAGGATTATTAAACGCGAATAAAAATTTGATTTTACTCTAGGTAAGTAAGATAATTGGAATTGAAGCGGGGGCCCAAGATGCTCATGAGAGAAGAATTCCTCTTAACGAGTAGGAATTAGCGGCAAATATGAGTTTGTTAGCCATCGTCATTAGCCATAAGAAGCCTACAACAGTGTTTTCAATGTTACATAATGTGCATTTATTGTTTTATGGCATGATTTATATTCTCTATTTTGTTTTGTTTTAAAGCAAAGAGTGTCTGACATCAAAAAGTGGAGGTTTGACATCAAATTTTGCTCCGATTTATGCAATTGTACGCATTAATTAAAAACAAGCTGACTTACCAAAGTTGATAGTCATTTTTTCAAGGCATAATAATAGTCAGTGCCTAACATAATTTACATTTACTTAAACCAGCACCAAGACTAGAACCATTATAATATAATATAAATAATAGCAATAATACTAGTATTAGTATAGAACGACAACATCAATACAACGAATGAAGCCTCCATTTAGAGTAAGTACACAAAAGCAGTCTTGGGAGTGGAGTTGAGATCACCAAATACAGAAATTCCCCTAATTTGTGATCACACGTTACAAGTTTCCAGAAATATTGAAATATCACTTGCAATGTTTATTCTAATTAAGTAAAGATGGGATATCAACGGATTCAAAAGTTAGTTGAGTCATATTAATTCATTATTCGGAGATGCATAACACGACCAAAGGACTTCCAATTTCAGGTGAAGTTTTCCTCACTACCTACCTAAACCTAATACTTCTTTAAAAAAAGGCAGAGACTGATGAAATTCCCAAATAAAACCAATCTTGCCATTATAATTTATATTCTGCACTATTTATACGTTCCCATAATTACAGTAACAAATGATACCAAAAAGGAATTTTCCACCACAAAAAAAATAAAATCAAATAAAATAAAAGCAAAAGTAACTTTTCCACCTGAAACAAAGATGACATGTTTCTATTTTCTAATTTCTAATTTCAAGTTCAACTATCATGAATAAAGGCAGGAATACTTCTAAACCTAATTATAATAATGCAAAAGCATACACCAAACCGTAATTACTGCAAATAAAATGAACTTTACAATTTGACACTTAGATGGACCAAACACCAGTTCACCAAAACTTGTGCCGCCAATGTTAAGCCGTAAATACAACAGCGTAATTTAGATATACAGCGTCTAAAATGAAGATGAGGACATATTTAAACTGTAAAAAAATAATATTTTGAAAATTGGTAAAAATGATTATATCGACGACCACTGTCATAAAACTTGTGTCCAAATGGGTGTAAGATAGGCAACAAAAACATGATTGAACGTTCAATATGCTCTACTTGGTATGCACAAGTGCATCAAAAACAAATACATGCACCCAACATCTTTGTCAAAGAGATTAGAAATATGCAGTTGCAGGAAAAAAAGAAAAAATGTCAGAATTAGCAAGCTTTTTTAAACTGTACTAGCAACTAACTTACTTCATGAGATGTATTGTATAATTACAAGCATTGGTATAGCAGGCGAAAAAGGGCTTACAGATTAGTTGTGCACCCTTGAATGTTTGTTGTCAGGAAATTTTCTAGTATACAGTCCTGTGAAGGTTTTGCGACTACTTCCCGCCAATTCCATTCTATTCTGATAGAAAACAATCTCTCTGTTGGAGCATATCACCGCCCATACTCCTTGCACATGTATTACCTGAAAAATCTTGTAGACGAGTAACAATTGATAACTGAACTATAAGAAAAATAGTATGCCAAAAGTCTAACAAGTAACTTTGAACTGGTTGTTTAAGACATGAATAGTTGTGAAGTGTTTGTGTGCATGCATGCGCAACATAATTCTATTTTTTACAAAATGGGATGTGAAAATTCTTGAAACTTTTGGCAGGCTAATTATGAGAAGAGCTAAAACTGCTAATAACCTTTACACCAATTAGCCTTTTGGCTTTCACAGAAAGCGACTAGAGATTTCGGAAACAGAAATGAGATCAAAATCCATTTATTTGAAAGGACACTGGACAGCAATAATATTCAATGTCCTGGATTCGTATACATATTCTTCGGATTTCACTTACACCTGAAGCAGCTAACAAGCACATTGCAATTATCAATCTGTATGTTTAGTTCAACAAATCCAAACTATTTTCCCTGTACCTTAAGTAAATCTTCCTCTATGGTACCAGAAATTTTTTGCTGATGATGGCTAAAAACTATTTCCTCCAGCAACAATAGTTCTCTATCCTTTGCCCACTCGAGGGTTTTCCAGGATGATGCATCTTTCTGTGCTGTCGGATTTCAACCAATTTACTCATAATTCCATTTGCAACAGACTCCAATGAGACAATAGTCTGCATAAGTACTGTATTAATTTTGACATCATGTGCTGAAAGTAAAAGCTAGTTTATGCAATTCAGCATCCTCTCTCTCACTCTCTCTCTCTATTTACAGAAGCAGTTCTACAAGAGATCTTTTCTGAACCAAATATTTAGTATATTAGATTAAGTACTTGCAGCAAAATAAATTATTCCTACATAATAGTGTAAAGATCATGATTTTGTCCCAGTAAATAGCTAAAACGAGATAAGAAAATGTACAAAAGCTCCCCATAAACCTTGAGTCGGAATAAGTCTATGCTGGCCTCCAGTTGACGACAGATGTTTGGTCTAGATGCCATCATTGGAACACCATGAACTAAAAAAATCATAACACCAAAATATACTACCATAAGGTACAGAGTCATTGTAAGTTGTAACCACAAATTATGTGATAACAAATAAAGTGCTGTTGTATGCAGCAAAAGATCACCTGGGCATTTGACCAGACGAAGGTAGACTATTTGGGGCAGAGTGCTGATAATTTATGGTACTTGAAGGAGGCCGTTCGTGGTAACCTTCAAGAGATGACACCTTATTAATGTTTAGAGAATGTGTTCTCACCCACTAAGTTCTTGTGATACATAGCATCAGAACCAAGATCCAACCGTTTGGTTACTGAACCAGTAAGCATTGTGACGCCCTCATACATGACTTACAAATGCATTTTATCTTTTGCACAGGATTTTATTTAATTATGTTTCCGGGGGGGGGGGGAATCTGTGGCATGCAACAGGAACAAGCAAGTGCTTCTGAAATCCATCTCTAGACCATTTACTACAAAAACCCCACAGGCACAGAGAGATTGAAATATCCTAGCACTTGTCCTCCATCACATGCAATAAATTCAATTGAAGAAAATGCTTTTGGGTATGTGTACACACTAACTGGTGCTCAGGAAAGCCACAGAGACTACCCACTTTACCTCGCCAATGAGAGAGACCTAAATCAGCCAGTTAAGGAAGGGTGTCTTTGATTAGCCAGTAGAACTGAGCCAATAACTGAACATCTTGGATTGCCCTTAGGTTTTCATTTGAAATTATTGTTTTAGGTACTATTTTGATTAGTTTTGATAGACTGAATCAAACTGAAAATCAATTTATGATTATATCTACAAACTATGCATCAAAGACATTATTTTAATTTGTGTATAAAGCAGAAGGGAATTACGATTTTGGGAGGGAAGGAACTTTCTTAAAACAAAAATGCTTACAGTTTAAACATTTTTTTTTACTTAAGAGGCTCAGTAATGGTTCCCCATTTACCCTTGTAGTGACTCGAAACCCTGATCTATTGGTCGGAGGGAAAGCGTTTTACCAACTAAGTTGCGCTTCATCGTCTATAGATTAAACATCTACCCAGCACAGTTCACCACATGCAAGGGATATCAAGTACCTGCTGTAGCTGCTGCTCATGTGTGATTCATATTAGCCACCAGCAACAGACATAGTTTAGATTTTAACAGCAATGGTTGAATATTACAATACTTGCTGAACTGATCTAAAAGCCACAACTAGTACTGTATTTACACAGAAACCCTCCACCCTATGTTTCACTAAGCAAGTTATACTTGAAGCATTTGTGGAGACATACAAATCTACAAAATACTTCAAAACAAATATAATAGAACATAAAAGACTCCTAGCTTAAAACAGTTGATTTGGCATTAGAAATAACAATGATAATTCGCACCTTCTTGCAAATAAGATGGACCTGAACACGACCGTCCTCCTGGCATCCACCCACTACGAGGATGATCTGCACTGAATTCATTTCCTTGTTTCCGCCATTGCTCATCAGCTATATATCTCCTCGGACCATCGGCAAAGTTTGGTAACGAATAAGAGGGGTATTGATGTTGTTGAGTTGAATTTGGATAGGGGAAACGGTTAGGTGGTCGTTGAGATGGGAGTTCAGGATGCACAGGCCTTTGTGCAAAAGGCATACTACCAGGCAGATACTGCTGCCCAGGATTCATATAAGCATCATCCTCTCCATATTCCACATGCCTTGATGAATTATAGCCAACATGTTCTCGTGCAATGCTGACCCCAGAAGGAGGAAAGCAAGATGATTGTTGTGGCGGTACTTCCCCTCTAACAGATGCATCCATATGAGACCCATGAGTAGTAGAAACCATATGGGTCTGTCGATTTCCCTAAAAATCCACGAGTTCCAATCTTCATATCCAACATGATAACAATGGTGTATACACAAATTCACATACATTTGGAATGGACAAGCTAGAATACTTACAGTGGGTGTGGCACCAACTTCATGTAGTAAAGGATGTGGCCGATAAGATGGTTGTGGAGAAAGTGGCAGTGATGGAAGTGGAGTCTTGTTATGGGAAACCAATGGAGGCTGACAAGGAAATGATTGCTGGGAAATTAACGGTGCAGAAGGACCCAGATGGGGTGGGGGACCAAAAGGTGGAGGATGAGGTCCAAGAGGTGGGGGAGGAGGATGAAGACGTGGGGGAGGAGGTCCGACAGGTGGAGAAGGACCGGCAGGTCTCAGTGGAGGTCCAGTAGGAGGAGAAGGACCAGAAGGTCTAGATGGAGGTCCAACAGGTGGAGTTGGACCAGCATGTGGTGGAGGACCAACAGGTGGTTGTGGATAAGGATGTTGCTGTATGGTGGGTGGTGGAGGTGGAGGTGGAGGAGAAGATGGAGGTGGAGGTGGAGGTGGAGGTGGAGGTGGTGATGACGGAGGTGGTGAAGTTGGTAATGGTGGAGTCATAGGTGGAGATCCAGTTGGTAGTGGAGGAGATCCCTCAGGAGAAGGAAGCCACTCGGTGGAGGTGTTTGAAGATGATTCATGCCCACCATCTGGATTGAGCTCCAATGAACCAAGCTCAATAGAGCCATTGGTCATCAATGGTCTCTCATCCTTTTGGTGTCCAGAAACATCTTCCATTTCAAGCTCACCATCAACTTCCTCCAATATGCAATGGCGCCGATCACAAGGAGTAACAGGATGGTTCTCAGGATGTATGCCTGTAGCAGGTGTATGCTTGGAAGGTGATGCACCAGCATCTTTCAGGCATAAGTTTGTATCAGAAGCATCCCCATCTTCCTCTTCTTCAAACACACTTGCTGACAGAAATCCAGGTAACTGAAACATAGCATTGCTGAAACCAACACAAAACACAAAGATGCAGGCATATGAGATCAAAGAAAACATAAAGTTCACAAAGTATGAGATGCAGAGTTACCCATTAGATCGTGTTATACAGGTTTCAATTAGAAAAACAATCAAAATATAATTATCACAGTAATCAGGTTATACATTAGCCTTAAAATTTATTTTTCCAACTCAAGTCACATGTTAGATAACTTATACTTCTGTCAGTATAGTTGTCGAAGTGTTACACAGTGTAAAATAGCAAAACAAAAAAAGAAGAATGAAAGAATTAAAAGATCTACATTCTACTTTTTCATTGAAGTTTTAGTGTGTTAAAATGTTGGGCAAACTATGTGAGTTGTTCCATGTTGAAGACACAAATCTAATGTCCCAGACCAGTGTAAAATTCAGTATAAACCAGTCTCCTGACTCAAGGTTTATAAAACATGACTAGCAACAGTAACCACCATAACATTCAATTAGTGCTTTGGTCATCAGGTGCTAAAGAGTCAGGAAATGCCAAAGCTATAACAACCAGGTCATGTTAGAAGAACAATTAGAAAGCAAAAACATAAGAAAACATTACTCAAGGGAGCAACTAGTAAATTCTAGACCTTCCATATTCATCAACAACCATGCCTTCCATTTCTCTAATAGGATCATCAATAGATCGTTCAGCTCGGGAAGGGCGTCTTAGTGGGACCGACATATCATCATTTACCACTCCAAAGTCATCCATGTAGAGGCGAAGAACGGATTCTGGCAAGATTTTCCTCTCGAGCCACAAGCGCAGGACCTGAAGGAGGATGCTCAGAGTCAGTACTTTGTAACAAAGTCTGACGACTCAATTTTAGGTACAATATAGTCACCTTACGACACTGACGACGATTTTCCTGAGCACCTGCACCAGCAGGAGCAGCAGCTCCAATGAGGCGGGGCAACGCAGCTTGAACGGTAGAGACATACGAGGCACCTGCAATTCATAAAGAGGTTTCAGTAGAAGACGGGTTCATCAGAAAGAAACCCATCGGGTCAATGATGAGTGAACATGTCAAGCGAAAGGGGACCCATATCTTTATTCGGATGTAGGGCTGGAGCAGGGTAGGTTGAGGAATTAAGAAGACAATATGAATTAAGATAGACTAGATATTTTAGAGGGCATCATTGTAAATAAGTGATCCAAGTCCCAAGACCAGGGTTTAAAGCATCCACATACTAAACAGTTCCTTTTTCTCTTTTTGGTGTCCCCCCTCCCGGGTCTCTGTGTGCGAGTGAGAGAGTATTCTGTGAATAGTTCAATTTTGAAACCTCCCGTACCTCTCTGGGTGTGAGAGCACTGGGTTATTGAGTCAACAAGGAAAAAAAGATCCACTCTGCGATGTAAACTTGGCTCATTTTCTAACTTCGATATAAGAAGTTCCACAACCTGCATGAAAATCAGAATTTCTGAATTCCTATTTCAAATAACAAGTAAATTAATGGGGTAGAAACGAGAAAGATGAACATTCAGTAAGCATAGACAAGTCAATGGCAAAGTACCTAAAATCAAGATTGGCCAACTTAAATTGTCTAATAGAGGAAAAACATCTCAGTTCAACTATTTTCTTAAGGAAAAATACATATTTACTCCCACCTCAAAACTCTCATCACTTTCTGTACCTCAGAAGCATATACTACATAACACCAAATGTTGTTCTTTGGTAGTATATCACACATCTTGAAACCCGTAGATAATTTTATTTCACTGTAAATACCCTCATGAATTGGCCATTTCAACAAGGAAATAGTATTATTTGTAATTTTCTTCTGAGGCTTCAGAGAGGTTATGCAAGGTGTCCTTTGGACCTATTAGGAAATTTAATAAATAGTAAGTTCCAGAAAGTACATTGGTATCTACATTGGTGTTTGTTTCATATGGATTTTGAATGCATAAATTCCATTTTAAACTAAGTTTTCAGTAAATTCGGTGGGGATTGAGATCCTCTTCAAATCTGAGTGGATTTTTTAATCTATTTATTTCAAATACTTCAACCTAAACACAACCTAAAAGAATAAGCATGAGGAAGTGAAAATTATAATTTCACAGCATGGAACAAAGAAAAAGAATAAGTCAGCTAATTATAATAATTATGTCTTCCATCGGATATCAGAACTTGAAAGAAGAAACTCAAAGACAACATAAGAATGATATACCACAAGAAAACCTCACACAATAGATAAATTGGATAGCATGACAAAAAAAAGAAAAAAAGAGAGAGAATAGTTACAATAAAAACAAAGGAATAATTGGATTAATTGAAGAAAGTTGCCAGTTAGCTACCTCATTTGCGAGTCCATACTTTGCACAATCAATTGCAAGTCGAGTTGCACGCGCAATACTCTCTTTGGTCCTTGACAGTGTCTCTATCATCCCTTCAAATGCATCACGAGCAACAGCTGCCTCAGTACCCCCACTTAGAGAGCTCCCAGTGCCCTGATGACCAGAGCTTACCCTTCTCTCCTCAATTTCATCATTCTCATGTTGATTACTAGATTGGATTTGATGAAGATTGGAGCAAGGAGAAATGGGAGGAGCTCCTATAACATCCAGTTGGAGTGTGTTGCTTGCTTCATATGCCAGAGCGGCAGGTGCAGGACTTGGTCCCCGTCCAGCCATCTCAATGTCAGGAATAGAAAAAAGAAAAGGGTTTCCATAAGTATTCTGAAAGTGCGTCTGTTTCTTTCTTGCCTGAGCAGCAGCAATAAGATGTTTCATTGACATGACGGAGTCTGAAGTTTTTGAGTCAACTGCATGACTTGTTTTGTGGTCTTTGCTACCACTCAGCCTGAGCAATGGTAAAATAAAGCTTAAGAAAGAAAGAAACACAAATACCAATCCCATAATATCAAGCATTTCTCATTACCTTTCCCGAACTGACGTGATGTTTTCTTTTGAAGGCCCAACCAAAGAGTCATTGATCCGTGAATCTAATTTTGGAGTAGTTTTCTTTTTCTCTCCAGAAGGTTGCTTGCTTCTTTCACTTAGCAATTGGTTAGGAAATAAGTTTGACCTATCAGATGATGCTGCATTCTTGTTGTCTCCTGCTGGAGTTTTTTCCCTAAAATCATTACTAGGTGCCTTGTTGGGTTGCTTGCTTTCCAGTTCTCCTGATACTCTCCCACCACCAACAGATTGGGGGGACCTTTTAGGAGAAACAGAAAGTTTAACCTCCATTGGGGCTAACTTCTGAGAGTCCAGCTGCCGTGGACTAGGAGATACATGTGCAGCTGATGATTCTTGCGTTCTTTTCTCCATACCTTGTTGAGCAGCTGGAGATAACAGCTTATTCATCACTCGATTCGACTGTACCTGTTCTTTTAACCCATTATCAACTTCTCCAGAATTCCTTAACACCTGTGGATCATGGACAGATTTCTCACCATGCGTTACAGATTTCTTTTTTGAATCTGACATTTGTGGAGTTGCAGACACCTTATTAGTAGTTCCTCCGTGAACAGGAGTTTTAGGCAACTCATCATCATCATCATCATCACATATGCGGACAGATCTACGCTTCATTGGTAGCTGCACAACTGGAGATATGACTTTGCTAGGATTAGGAGCTACCAAGTCGGTCTTATGTGATACAGAAGTCCCCGATCTATTTTCAGAAATCAAGACAGAGCCGGACATTGTTTCCAGTTCTCGGCGATGGCGCTTTATTCGGGGGAGATCGTCGTAGGATTCAGAGTTACTCATAATTGGCGGTCTAATGGGCTGGAAGACCTCAGCCTTCCCAACCGATGTAAGCCTTTTAGGCTCTTTACTAGCCATTTTGTCATCAAGAACAGTAGGACCTCTAGAATCACTTTTGCAGTTTATTTGAGCTTTTATCAAGTTAGCATCCTTTCCAGTATCAGAAGGTTTTGATATTTTGGCAGGAGGTGATACTTTATTTATATGAGACCCTTTCTTTTCACTGCCATGCTGGAGCTTCATCTTTTTCCGGGGAATAGCATCACTATGCGACTCAAACTTTACTTTAGCATCCTGTTGGCCATCATGTACTGCCTCAGATGGCCTTTTTTCTTTCACCAACCTTTTTGCCCTCTTTTGACTACTAACGTCTAAATGTAATTTTGGAATATCAGGTGATGAAAGCTTCATGCTGTCACCTGAAGCAAATTTTCTTCTCATCACTTCTCCATTATGATCGTGAGGAACAGCTGATCCACCACTTCTAAGTACTGCACCCGGAGATCTTTTCTTTGACCCCATTGCAACCTTTGGTCTGTGTCCATTTGTCAATTCATTCTGGCTACCATCAGTTAATCTGCCCTTTACTTTGCTATCACGAAGATTTTCCTTCTTAAGGGAATGGTGTGAAGAGCTAGACACTGATAGTGAATCCTTTACAACATTGCTGTGGTTTGAAGAGAGCTTATTGTTCTTTAGCAAAGATACAAGAGGGGATAACCTAGGATTCACGTCATCTGACAAATAAGGCTTCACGTCTTGACATTCCACCTCATCTTGCTTGTGCGCACAATGCTCTAAGCCAAAGCCCAGATCATCAGACTCTTTAGTCTCCAACTTGCATTCTGGCGCAATCCCATTGTTTCGATTAACATCCAAGGTCTCATCTACCATTGGATCAACAGAATGTGCCTCAGGTGAATGAGTTTGTGTACTATTATCATCTCTCACACCACTTAATTTTTTTCGCTGCAACACTTCAAATTCCTCACATATCTCCTTCACCGCTTGGGCGAAGTATTTAACTGTCTTACCCAGGCATCGAGCTGACAATTTATGTTTTGCTTCATTGGTGAATATCTGAATATCCACAGGAGCAACAAAAGCTCTATAGGAGGAGAAAAACCAAAAAAAAAAATTAAAACTATTTTACAAAACTAATTTTATTATTCCCCAGCCAGTATGCCAACAAAATATAATTAAGAACAAAATTTTACAAACGAAGAAATAGCATTTTATGAAATCACTTTAAAAAAATTGATAAAATCCCTTTGGCCTTTCTTGAGTGTTCTTCTGCTGTGAATAAGTCAAGTGAATGTCTTAACATATCAGATCACTTTTGATATGGTAAGACTTCCAACAGTTTTTCTCTAGTGTTATTCCAGCTGAGATCTATACATGTGAATACTGTTACCTATGACTTATAATAAAGAAGCAAACCACATCCACACATATTATTGCAATAACTCAGGAACTTCCCCCCACTGAAGATAATATACCAACAGTACCAACTTTCTAAAAATGAGATGTCTAACCTTCCACATCCACATAAATGAATTCAAAAATCAAGTTATTCATCTCTTCATTAACAAATTATGGGTTTTTAGTCACATACACAACAAAAATATCCAAGAGTAAAAGGAGCACATGAAGGCAAATTACTGAGACCTATCTTTTTTTCATCAGATAGAAGACGATGATTATTCGTACCCTCGTCTTAATAATTAACTAACTTGGCTTTCAAGAATTCTCTAATTTATTCGCGAGGTTTGGCGTTAATACCATATGAAACCTGAGTTTCTACAAGTGCTCTGTCTAATTCCATGCATCTATCATCTTTTTTGGTAGTATGTATACACTTTTAAATACTAACATAACTATAGGAGGCTACTAAAATTTTAGTGATACGGTTATTGAGAAAAAAATTAATACTATCACAAAGATGTTAACAGAAAACCAGTAGAGATGTACCAATAAAATTGTCATGAGTTTAATTTCTTCAGAATGGCATTTGAGAACCCCAAGTAAAAGAACCTACGTGCAGGACATGAAGCAGAAGTTTTTCAACTTCTTTGCTTACAAAAGTTTATCAAGGCACAATGGGAAGCCATTTCAAGCATGAAGCAGGAAGGTAGAAGTTACCATTATTCTTCAATTTTTATTATACTTTTTTCATCTACTGACTACTGTAAAATTGTAAAGCATAGACAGTATTTTTCAAAGCACTATAAGGACACAAAAGGGTAGAAGGTACTCAGTACTCCCCTCAAGTAGTAACAATTTTCTTTATGTCCCTAGCAGGCAAATAAAAACTTTACGCACATACAAATAATGCCAATCAAGTCCCTTCACCACTAGTGCAAGTAAGTGAAAAGACAGAAAGGAAGTACTCACATTTCTGCTGTACCAAAGAACTGGACGAAGCATTTTTTAGGATCGGGAGCACGCTGCCAGTCTTCAGGTCTGCTGATCTGAATTTTGAAGCCATTAAACGTCATGCGTCAGTGAACAACTCACATAAAGTCAAACAGATTCGATAAGAAACAAAGACATTACCATCATTCAGCCAACTTAAGCTAACCGAGGCACATGTAAACAAACATTGGAAAGCAAGAAAAGAGGAACCAAGTTCTGATAACATAGATGCAAGATTAATATTGATATGTTTGTTTGCCTTTAACAGATCTGTAAGGAAACTACTAATCAAACCTTGAATAGTGGCAGGACCAACAACTGGACACTAGTATATAATACATGTAGCCATTTGAAGTACTAAATATGTCAGGATATATATGCGCCTGCCTAAACAAATATATACATGAAAATAGCATATCCATAACTATTTATCGAGATTGACCTAAAAAGGTTCCATTGTAACCTAATACACAAGTCTACACTGTCACCCGGGCCCCAAACTCCAACAAGATGGCTCTGGAAGAGGCTCGTTTACTAAGAGCATCAAGACCTACATATCAGCAACTTCGGATTCATCTTGTACTTAAAAGAGTTAAAGATGCAAGATTCACGAAATAATAATCACTAATCTCCCTCGGAAGAGCTAGTTCCAATTAAACTTAGCAACTGAATGCAACTCTACAGAGCGATGACTTCTAGTCGATGCCAACCAAAAAATTGAAATTCCAAGAGAAGAGAAATTGAATACTCACGGTAGCAGACAACTACTCCACAACAGATCAACCGAAAGCGGGCGAAGAAAACAGCACCGGAAACGAATCACGCATAGCATCAAAGTGAACAAGAATGTACCTTGGCAGGCCAAGCGGGGAAACCCTTAACTTTGGCGAGAACAAGATCTCCCAAACTCAAGTCGCTCTTCGTCTTAACCCCCTTCGCTCCGCGCCTGCGACCCGGAGCCATGCCCCTCCGATTCCAACTTGTTTCCACCTATGGTTGAGCAAACAACTGATAACGGAACAATCGGAAGAACCCTAGCGAAAACAACAGATGTCCGGGGGCAGCAGGCCCCCTGAAACGGGGTCAGTCCGCGGCCGGCGGCCTCTGGTGTTACGGCGGTCGGTGTCAGCGGCAATCACGGAGATAGAGCAGAAGAGAAGGCCAATTTACATGCAGGAAGCGGAGGCGATGGTGGTGGTGGTGGTGGTAGATGAGAGAGAAAGAGAGATAGAGAGAGAGAAGAATACAGTGCGCGCAAGGATGTATCAAATGTATGTATTCTGCAATATCTCATTTGTCAAAATTCATAAACAATTTGCCAAAAAAATCAAAAGAGAATAATAATTATGTATTTTACGCGGCCATGGTATGGGTATAATGGTACTTTCCCTTGCTATTCCGTCGCCATCGATGTTAAATAAACCTACTTAATTATTTAAAAACGTGAAAAATGAAAATAATTTAACTGAACCCCATAAATTCCAATAATACCCTTATCCCAAACCCCAAAATCCCCAGCATTTTCTTTCTGCAAAAAAAAGCAGGGCAGACACCATATGTTTTTCGATCGATGTGACGTCAAGTCATGGTTTAAGAGTTGTTATGCGATTTGCGAGGAGCCCTTGTATCATTGCTCAAAAACCATCATCCTTATTATTTATTTTATTTTATTCAATAGTGCAAAATTTAATTAATTATGAATTGATATCCAGATTTTTAATAATCAAATCAATATTGTTTTAATTTGTATTGTTATTGGGCCGTCACCTAATAAGCCCATCTATTTTATGGGAAAATAGAGGACAAACACAATGATCCACCATATACTAATAAATTTATTTCATTTTCTGATTTAGTAACTCTTAATTCCTTATTGAATGAATATTTGGTCCCTCCGAAAATATCCACAAGTTTAATCCTCATCTTGTCTCAACAAATTAACATTTCTTTTCTTGAGGAAAAACGATTTAAATTTTTGGTTCCTTATAAAGCATGATTTGACAAGGAGAAAATTCCTTAGAGAACATTATAATATTATTCAAAGATTTGATATTTTGGGATGAAACTAATAAATTAGTTGAGATACAATTAATATAATAAGAAAGTCCCAAGTATAATTATGAAAACTGACTGAAGATTAATTGCTATTTTATTTTTTCACTTTTATCAATATTAAAATAAGTATATAAGGCTTTGAGGGTATAATTCTTTGCAGTGAAGCTTAAGATTCTGAAAGTTCAAAGCTTCCGTCCTTTCTCATTTCGGTGAGCCCCTAGCCTTCAATGATGGAGAGTCGTCGTCGCCCTCTCTTTATCTTCCGCGGCGACGACCAATCTTCGGCATCGACGTTGGGCCGATTTCGATCCGCCTCCAGTGACTTTCTCCATAGACTCCTTTCCTTTTCTGCCGACATTACCGTCGTGGCTGTTTCGGCCTTCTTCTCGTAGGCTTTGACGGTGTTTTCCGCCGCAATCTCTTATTTTCCTTGCGGCTTCTTCTCGGTAGTGGCAGCTCGGCATCGGCATTGCCGGTTGGCTTCTCTCCGGTGGCGCCGTGGGTTCTCTTTCTCTCCCTCCCACGGCAACGATTGTGGTCTCTTTTCGGTTCGTCTCCAACTACTGGGTTTTTCTTTGGTGCACAGGCCATATCCTCCGCTCCACTCAATGCTGCCCTTTGGAAATTTGGGGTTTGTTATTGGATTGTCGATTGTTGAATTTGGGTTGGTTTGGTTTGTAGATGAATCAAAGTTTGTGGTGGTCGCCACTCTCTCCCCCACCCTTTGGTACTCTCTGTTACGGCGGGCTGGTTGGCCGCTCGTCTGGCCGTCTCCGGTATCTATATTTGCCGATGGCGGCTGTTGCTTCTTTCTCTATTTGGCGAAGACCTCTGCGGCCGCGTTTTCCTCTGATTCAGAGAGGACTTGTCCGCTTGGATTCTTCTTCTCCCCCTCGACCGGACAGATCGTCGTCTCCTCCTCATTCTATTCGGCTGTTCAAATTGAGTTTCATGTACATTGTATTGTTTGATTTGGTTTATGAGCTGTCATAATTTATTTTTTTAAATTTTGGGGATTGGTTCGAAGATAAACTCAAAGCCATTGAATTGATGAATTGATTTCAAGAATCGAAACAAAAGCTCTATTTCGAAACAAATTAACGAAATATGAATTGTTAGCTACTCTGATACCATGTTAGCAAAATAGAATTGAAATGCGAAAAATAAAATACAAAAAATAAAACACGAGAATAACTAAATGACTACATTGTATTGAAGTGAATTAATTTACTCTAATGACTCAACTCTTTAGTGAAAACTAAATACACAACTAAATGACTATATTGTATTGAAGTGAATTGATTTACTCTATTGCACTCAACTCTTTATATTGAGTTTAGTGAAAACTTCTGACTAGACTCAAGTTCTAAAAGATAAATTCTATCAATTTATATCAACAACTAAAATATATAAATAATTAACTAGATTTATTTCTTCTTATCTTGGCTTAATTCTTCCTCGATTCTACTCTCGATGTTCTCCTATATCATTGAATTATTCTACCTCTCACGTCATTCTTTTTCTTCCAACAATACGTAAGTTCAAGAATTGTTTGAAAACTTCAAATACCATACACATATATTATACATGTGTCCTTACCAAAAACAATCAAAAAATAAAAAGATTGTTATAGTTTACTGTTTGGCTGAGCTTATGTAATAAATATATATATAAATCTAATTTCAAAATATAGCGTCACATTAAAAATTTGCTAAAAGCGACGCACTTGCAATTTATATGAAATGCATGGCAATGGCTTCGTCCTTGCAAAAAAATATCGGTTTTACATTTATAACATTATATTTTTCTTGAGCAAATAAGATATCCCTCAGTTTACTTTAGCTTATAGGAAGTCAACATCCTATCAATCATTGCATATAGTTATATAAGCTTAGCCAAATACCCTCTGCGTTGTATTTCGTAATTTTTTTAAAAATTAATTTCTTAATCCATCCATGAAATCTTTCCTTTAATCAATATAATTATATTTTTCATATCGATTAAATTGGTTTGATTATGATTATCTTTTTTCAAAAAAAAAAATTCATATAGCGGCCAACTTACTATTTCCAGAATCTCCAGTTGGTGTTGGCTTCTCATACACAAACACAAGCAGTGACTTGAAAGACCACATTGGTGACACTATTACCGGCAATAGATTAAATCCATGTTATCATTCATTTAAATTAAGTTTCTAACTATATATACTATGTTTTAAAATCATATTCCATGCTCTATATAATCACAATTTATTTTCTTTATCATCGATTTCGAGAAACTGAAATCGTGACTTTCGTTGGTTAATTTGACCTTTACTTTAATTTTTTTTATTTAACTATGCAATTAAATATCATGAATTCTACATTGCTAGGGAACTCTTTTTCGAAAAAATATTCCTGAGGAAATTATTTAAATTAACTAAATTAAAATGATTCACATTTAATTAGACAAATATTTTATTTTAAACTTTTCAGGACACTCAGCTTGCCGAGTTAATAATAGAGAAAAACAAAAACAATGGACGACGATCGTATTAATCTCAAAATTTTCAACAAAATTTATCCCATTGAGCTCACAAGCTTACACGAATCTTCAAACTGGAAAATGTTTCCAACTATTGTAAGAGTGCACTTGATTCAATTCTTTTTCTATATTTTTATATCGTTAATTTTATTTTATTTAATCAGTTTTTATTTGAAGAAGGGAGTTTATGGAAGTGCGTTGACGGGGTACGATCCATGTGCTTCGTATATACTAAGAACTAATTCAATAAGCTTGATGTTCAACAAGCTCTTCATTCTAATTTCATGAAAATTCTCATTCATGGATACATTGCAGGTATAATATACTTTATTTATATGTATTTCTTAAAATTATGAAATTCAACACAAAAATGATTGGGTATGATACAAATTGCAATGCAGCGATAGTGTCTGATACAGGACGAAGATATCACTTTCTCCGTACTCTCAATTTTAAGAAGAATCGTTGCCTCAAATCTAAGAGTTTGGATGAGTAATTTGCTAATCAATTTGTTTTTTAATAGTTCAACTAAATTTCATCGATTACTTTTGATGGAAAGAATAACTTGTGTTTGTAATAATCTTATGCCATATTTTGGTAACCAAGTATAGACGAAGCAAGACTAGATAAGAATCAAGATAATATATCTAGTATTGTAAGATAAGAAAATCTTAACATGTTAGATGTTTGATATGCTTGTTTGAATTCATGATTAAAAACCATTTGGACATTTGTATCCTTAATAAGACTTAAAAATTACGAAGTTGTCATATGTGATTAAAGAATTATTTTATCTAAATTTAGCAACAAAAATAATTGCTGCTGTCAATTTATATTTTATAGAGTACGATGGTATGGATCTATCAATGATTCATATCCACGCATTTGGGCCGTTTGATTGGTGGGCTAAAATTATTTATTGACACTGAATTTTACAAATCCCATCTTCACGGGTAGGAGAGTTCCCGCTTACAACAATTAAACAAAAAAAAAAAAAAAAATCTCGTTGGTCGAATTTTTGCGACTCGACATCTAATTTATTTTGCAATGATTTTCATTTAAAATCTTTGAATTAAAATCCCATGCCGATGGAAATTTAACAACTGAGATATTAATCTTGTTAATTTTAGATAGTTTCTACATTTTATTATACTTATCAACAATCAATACTAAATATATTTTTGTTAAATGATAAATAATTTAAGATAGGGATGATTGTCATTTAAATCACAACTTTTCGTTGACTTCTGGTTAATCCTATAACTTTTAAAACTGGAACATAAAATCATAACTTTTGATATTTTCTCAATTATCACATAGATCAAAATTCCGGTGAAATTTGTGGTAACGTGTCAGCCGGAATTTCCGACGTGGACAAAACGTTCGTTCTGCAAAACGATGTCATTGAGATAATTGTCATTTAAATCATAAATTTTCGCTGAATTCCAGCTGACATGTCACCATCAATTTCACCGAAATTTTAATCTCTGGGATAATTGAGAAAATGTCAAAAGTTATGATTTTATGTTCCAGTTTCAAAAGTTATGAGTTTGACTAGAAATCAACGAAAAATTATAATTTAAAGGGATAATTGCCATTTAATCATAACTTTTCGTTGACTTATGGTCAATCCCATAACTTTTGAAACTGTAACATAAAATCACAACTTTTGACATTTTCTCAATTATCCCATATATCAAAATTCTAGTGAAATTGATGGTGACGTTT
>JAYDZE010010891.1:0-10397 GCA_034509125.1 Monilaria moniliformis
TTGCACAAATAGAGAGAAATTGGGGTAGAGAAGAGAGAAATTGGAGATTGAGAAGTGAGAAATCTTGTTAACACAAGAGGAGTGAGTAGAAGTGAGGGATGATGGGGGTATTTATAGATGAAAATGAGTGGGAAAAATTTGAAATTTGAAATAAAAAAAAATTCAAAATCGGCCGGTTTCTGCGCCAAAACAGAAAACCGACGGTTTGCCCACGGTTTTGGCGTAGAAACCGCCGGTTTCTGACACATGTCTGCACCCTAGCCCTGCACCCCTACCCTACCCCTACGAGAACCGCGGAACGGCGGTTCCAAACCGCCGGTTCAACCGCCGGTTTCGGTTTCTCAAATGTGGAACCGGAACCGAACCTTGACATCCGGTTTCACGGTTCCGGTTTAACCGGCGGTGGTCGGTTCCGGTTTGAAAACCGGCGGTTCCGGTTTCGGTTCTGGTTCCAAACGCCGGTTCCAGTTTTTTTGGGCATTCCTAGTTGGTGGTTGCTGACAATTTGCTTTTCAAATTAAATGGGCATAAAACCTGGTAAAGGCAAATAGGTATGAGGTGTAATAATTTTTAAAGATGTGTATTTCTAATTAATTATACGAATTTTAAAAATGGGATATTCTCATCCATTTCCCACACAATTTGGCTAGATTTAGTAAATTGGCTAGTTTTTTTTTTATATATATATATTCCCAAATACTTTGGATAGTTTTAGTAAATTGACAATGTTAATTTGTTTTGGGTTAGAGATATCACATAATTTGCGAACCGTTGGTTCGTACGGAAACCAAATTGGAAGTCAACGGTTTCGGAACAGTTGAGCATGGCTACGACCAAATCGGAACCATTAATCGAGATAGAGGCGGTCCGTTTTTTTGGTAAAAGACTGCAAGTAGTCTTTGTTTGTAGTTTAGTAATTTAGTTGTAAACTTGTAATTGTAAATTTATAATTATTTAAGAGTCTGTTTATTACTTAAGTTTGTAATTTGTTAATATTCATTATTAAATCAATGTAAAATATTCTTTTTTTTCACTTATTACTTATTGTTCTATATTTTATTTTGGCATTTTATTTTTATATCATTTCATTAAAATCAATAGAGAACCGAAAAATCAGCAGTTTTGGACCAAAACTAGAACCACCGGTTTCAATTCCAAAACGGTAACTGCTTGGATTCGGTTCAACCTCTCGAGGAACTGGAACCGGCGGATCTGATTTTGGGCTAGCGTCCTAGAAAACTATGAAGGTCTGTTTTGGCCCAAAAATGTCTTAATAGAGAATCTTAAGAAATTTATAGCTGGGAAAGCAACTAGGCCTAATCTCGAATAGTGGAATCTAAAATTCAACTGTCAGTAATTTTCGTCAAATGTTATTGACGAGTGATGGTTCGTTTCATTAGCAGATAGCACATGTGACATGTATATCATTTTCATTTTCTCAGTGATTATTACCAGTGGTTCATCTCCATATTATATTTCATATTTTTTCCTTAAATGCACGTAACTAGCATTTATTTCATTGTATCTTAAGCCCTGTCAAAAGAAATACCAAATTGCATTGAACATCATTTATGTAATTGAGAGTTAGATATGCAGTCATACATAGTTAGACAACAACATAATCAAACCATGTGTTTCTCTTCACAAGCCCAGCAGTATGTAATATACAAGGGTTACTGGCAAAGACACCAACATTCCAAAAATGACCCTGCAAAAAAGGATGATTGTTTTTAAATTGTTTTTTCACGAGTATTTTGAATAAATGAACATATAAAATAGTTTTGACTAACTATGAGAGTTTACCCAGTACTTAGTATGTCAGGGTGTAAGCCATACTCTCGTGCAAATACAAATGGGACAATTCCCTGTGGCAGAGCTGCCTATATTTCGTGAGAAAAGAAAAAAAAAATCAGTCCAACAAAATTAAATAAGATTATCGTCTTCTCAACTTCTATAGCATATAGTTGAAAATTAAAAGATAATAATTTTTTTTATCGAGTAGAAGATGTTGTATCTGGCACACGAAGTCTAATATGAATTTTGATATATAGGTTAGATCGTTGACGTACCTGAACCATGGCAGCATGAAGATGAACGCCTCTGAGCCCGACGGCGACGGAGGCGGCGGACATCACCACCGGGGCGGCGATGAAACGAATGGCCATAGATATCGCCGCCATTTTTGTCCCACAAGCTATTATCCGAGGCTGAAGTGCCATGAAGAGTCCTGCATGCACTGGCAATTTCTTCAACTCTTTCACTAGTACCTTTTTGGTAACTAATTTACATCTTCTGCTGTATAGAGCCGTTTTGTTTTACATTTTACTATACATCATACCATTATAGATGTGATTAATGATAATTTAGGTCAGTTGTGATTTTTTTGCCTAAGTTATAAAATAAAATAGAAATAGAGGCATACCTAAGCTGAACATGGCCATCCCAAGCCCTGCGTCAGAAATGAGCTTGATTGAGTATTTCACCAAACTTGGCATCCCTATATTCCATCTGAAATTTGATCACACAATAGAAATTAGTTAATTCATTTGGGTCAAAATTTTGTGTCTATATATTTGGATGTAACGTGCATCTATTCTATGATATCTAATTATGATTTATTAATTAAAATCATAATTTATTTAGAGTGGATGGCTCTTCATTTTATTTACATTATATTACATTTTTATTGTATCATATCAATGCACATGTAATATATACTAATAAAATAAAATAAGAAATTGATACTATAATATTTAAGTAAATGAATATCCTACATTCATTGTGGCATACATATATATATATGGACATATATGTATGTATTATATAATAATCATTAAAAATAATAAAACAGTGAGGACTTACTTGAAAGAGATTAAAGACCATAATAGACCTAAAATACTTGAATAAGTATTTGGATTACGAGAAAGCTTCCTTCCAACCATAGTCAAAATTAGTCTTAGCATAACCAGAGCGCGTGGCATCTCTTGATTGGTTGCTGCATCGTACATTCCTGCTCCCTCTTGCACTTCAATCTTTGCGCAGTCTCTGAAGCTAAGATCTTTTTCTGCATTAATATTAACCAATTTTATGTAGAGATGGTCACCAAACATCTTCTTTAAAAATATATATATGTATGTATAAATTCATTAATAATTAATTAGATTCAATTGAAGTAATTGCAAGTTTTTTAATTATAAATGAATAAATTCTAATTAAAGAGTAGTTTAGATAGATAGATTGATAGATAGATAGATAGATAGATAGATAGACAAACTAAATAAATTCTAATTAAAGAGTAGTTTCGACAGAGAGATAGATAAATTGATAGATAGATAGATAGATAGATAGATAGATAGATAAGCTAAAGATTATTATGAATCACTTTTAGTGTTGTATTTTTTTGTTTTTGTTTTATAAATACATCACTTAAATACATTCTTGCCTGCATTTACTATTTTGTATCGGAAAAATTATCAGATAAATTAATTTTATAAGGGTATATGGGGTATAAGTATTCAGATCATTGGAGGACAGGAAAAGAAGAAAAATAAAAAAATGGGAATGGCACAATAAGCACTAGAATTGACAAAGAGGGAGAAACAAGTATAGTGGGAAGATCATCAAACTATCTTTACCAGTACTACATAATTCAAATGGGGAAATAATTGAATCCCACATATCAAATCCCAATTATAACACACGTGCTTTCTTGTAATAATGTAATCCATTAATAAAAGTTTTCCAACATCATTGTTTCATCCCGAAATCCAACCACCAACGGACTAACCCCACATAAAAAGGAAATAAATATAAAATATAATGAAACAAAACTATCAAGCAAAAAATATATAGAGTATTTCATTCAGAATGATAAATATTGACAAGAAATGAAAATTATTTTCATAGGGTCGGCCCGAAAATTAGAGAGTTCTCACTATTTAGTTTTCAAACTTTTGAAAGTTAGTATAATAAGATATTTTTTTTTTCAAATATATGTAAAAATGCATTTTGATTTAATATTCAAAAATTATATTCATCATTTCACTTTTTATATTTTACTATAACATTTAATATAAAATATTTAGATTCAAAACTTTAAAAATTATAATTATTTATGAAAAATGTTTGTTCTTCATTATCTAAGAGTAACATATTAGTTTTGAGTTGAAGCGACATTCATTTATCCACGTATTTCTTTGTCAGAAATATACAATTGTCAAGATTAATATATCAATTAAAAAATTTTATAATTTTTTTTGAGTCTGATTAGTACGATGGGTTAGCACGAAACCCAATAATTTAAGATTAGAATTGAGAAATTCTAACCCAAAAAAATCACAATCAGAATAACCTGACAATCCGATAAAATTTACTTGAACCCAATCGGATTGTTCTAATTGACACCCCTAATTGTAGATGCGGTGATAAGGGTCGATATATATTAATATGAACTTATATTTTTCTCGAATTAATTATGGTGAAGCAATTTTACTCTTTCACGTGACCAAAACTATTTGTCTGGGCACAAAATATGAGAGACTAATCACTGCACACTTTTTGGGAAAAGGGAACAGTGAAAGTAACTTTATAAACGATCAATTGAAAAATGAACATCTGTAATTAGTATGAAATTAAAAGTGAAGACCTTTATAATTATCGCGTTCTAACACCAAAAGCAAAAAGGTTTTACTTCAGCTACAAGCCTACTTCATTGCAGTTCAATTAATTTAGACACACTTATAACATAAGTCCCACATATAATATTCCCTTACACTAGATTTTATCATTTATTTTAAATTATCGTCATTTTCTTAATTAAATTCAAATAATGAGAAACTGTGCAAATCTTTCCTCAGATTTTTTGTTTTTTTTATATATCACTTGCAGCCCCGAATTATAATTGTGCTATGAATAGTCGGACCTATAAGATGTTAGTACGTAGAATTAATATCTCATGAGTTATAGATAAAAGTTCTAATTTATTTTTTTTACTTTTTTCTTTTAAAAAGAATTAATAATGATTTTCTATTTATCCTAATAACAATTCGAACCCCCAACTTATTAGTTGGAGGGAAAGCATTATACTAACTAAACTGCGGTTCAGCGTGAAATAAAAGTTCTAATTTAAAATGCACTATTTAGACAGCCGGCCACTTTTCTAATTGAAAAAAAAAATCATATTTTAACTTTTGTATTTCCAATCTTACTTTTAATATGTAAAAATTGTATATCCATACTCATTTTTATGTCATTTTTTTTTCCATTTATGGATATTGTATAGTCAATGCATATGACATAAAGATCAATTTTATGCAAGTAAAAGTTCAAGAATTCATGCAAAAAAAATTAAATCAAGATTTCAATTGCAGTAGAATTATATTAAATAAAAAACTCAAGCTCAAACTTTTGCTTATAAATATTCTACAAATCTATAGTAATATGAAAAGAGCTTTATTTACAAAATTTGGTTCGCCTATTATATTCCTATTATATCTTGACTTTAAGAGCAATAGAATAATATGATATATCATATACATTTTAATTTCTATGCTACTGCGAGTTAATTTTAGAAAAGATCCCAAATTAGCGAGAAGTATATATTTGTGTAATTTATGTATTTCTCCTTTAATAATATTAGAAATTCGTAATGTACACGCAAAACCCCATTGACAGCTACGCCTCTCTGCATGCACATATACCTGTTCCCCTAATTCATTTTCTTTTTTCTTTCTTCTTTTTCTTTTTTAACCTCATTATTATTTATTGGTGTACTTTGAAAATTAGCCAAATTTATAACTTTTAATAATTGAATCACCGACTTGACCATTTTAAGCCATTAAGATAATTATCTTTATTTCATGTCACTATCTTCAACTACTCTATACTCTCAAGAGTATAAAATACCAAATATTATATGTGGAGTTTTGAATAGTGATACTAAATTTCTGAATATTATCTGGAGACTTAGCCACTATTAGACCGGTTTCCATTTTAGATGCTAACAAGCTGCTTCCATAATCTATATTTTCTGATTATGTCATTTTTATTTAAAATTTACTATTAATTTATGACAGACTTTCGTGATTTATTTTAGCGCGATTATATTACTTAATGGCACCGTAGCTAATTAAATATCAACAAATTCATGCAAAACAATACAACTTTACGTACCGCAAACATCACCGCTGAATCCATGCGACTCCGTTGGCGACTCCCACACCATCTTCACCGCCGGAGATGGCTGCCGGAAGACCTTCCCCGGAGGCGGCGGGCTCGCGGCGGTGATGTCGAACTCGTTGAAATTGGAGGGTCTTGGAGTGGGCTGCAGCGAGTAGGCGTCTGACGAAGCGTAGCCCGACAGGCGCGGGCTAACGGGACGGAGCCCGAACCCGAACTCGTGGGGCGTGCCGATGGAGAAGATTTCAGCATTGGAGAGGTTTGATGCCCTGGGCGTGATGCCCATGGAGGAGGAGGGGGCCGCGGATGACGTGGACCGTCGGATCCTGACGCGGATGCGGCCGTTGTCATCGATGTCGGAATCTGTGCAGAGCGGGTCCCGCCCGTCCAGGGAGATGACGTCATTGTCGATTTGGAATTTGGTTATTGCAGCGGCCGTTTGACCAGGGAATTGGGTTTGGATCAGAATCTTCGCGGCCCTGTACTCAAAGAGGAAGAGTAGTAGGGTGTACCTGCAAAAATCAAATTAAATACTCTCAATTTCAATATATATATATATATATATATATATTGAACAAGATGTGGTTTTCGTATTTATAATTTCTTATTTCAAATATTGGTATCATTACCCATCAATTTTTATGACATATGGTGCAAGCTCATAAATGGAGACCTATAAGATTGAATAAATTTTATTGCATCTCATTTTATCAATGGACGTGTGATAGATAGCGACCTTACATTATAAAAACAATTTGTGAAATGCAGTATATGTCATATGACGAGATTTTCAAATCAAACAAATGATGATTAAAGAAAAACAAAATGGTGCAAGATTTTCTAAAGTTTGAGGAATCCAAAGGTGAAAGCGACAGTATAAGAAACATAAGTGGAGAGTGGTCAAAAGAAAAGGCCATAGGAATGAACAATCATTTTCCTACCTTCAAAATTATATCTTGTGTTTTTAGGCTAAAATATAATTTCACTTTATGGCTGCCCCCCATATGTTTGACTTATGTTCCCCATCTTTCAACCACAAACTTTACTCACTTTTGTACTAAGTTTTTTTATTTAATAACAACAAAATTCTTAAACATGCCAAACTTAATTCCTATATCACTAGCTAAATAGACACTAAAAAAATTAAAATATCAACATATATACACTACACTTGTATTCATTTCACTTAAATCATATGCGTTAGTAGGAGCAGAACATGTAGCGACCAAACGAAACATAAAGTCGTGCAAGATTGTATTACGAGTCAAAATTCATTAGACGGGTCGTAAGTATATGAACCACAAACTCATTTTGTAACTTAATTTGTTGATTAGTTGTATCTGAATACGGAATTTTGACCCGTCTAACGAAACTTAACTGGTGAGATGATGTCACTCGAATTTCAAACACGACGTACCAGATAATGCACTGCAGGACGACGAGCTGGACCATGAGGCTCTGCGTGAATTCCCCATACATAGCTTTAAGCAAAGGGATGCCCATAACCAAAGTATTGGGCAGAGTGGAAACGGAGAAAAGTGTGATGAGCCAATCAAGTTGGCCTTTGCAGAAGCACCAAGCGCAGAGCAAGGCGAGGACCAAGGCTTTCGAGAGAGTGTCTGCCAATATGAACTTGGTGTCCATTTCGTAAGGGTTGTTGTGGGCGATGAAGTGGAACGACAGCACCGGCACCGCGAACACCGCCACGAACCGGTTCACACCGGAGCACTGCTCCGCCGTGAAGATCTTCCACCACTTCACCGACGCGTACGCCACCAGCATTGCGAAGTAGAGCGGCACCATCGCGCACATGACGTTGTACAAGTCCTCACCGCTTATCATCTCTCTCTCTCTGGATTGAGCAGTGAGTGAGGAGTGGTTGTGTGATGTGCCCTACTGTAGTGTCAATTGAGAGGGGTTAATATGTAGTGTTTGAGTGAGTTTGTGGGGCCAGGGGATTTATTTTTTACTTTGCTTTATCTAAGTAGGACCCTTTCAAACGCAAGTGCATCTAGGCAGAGATGCGATCATCTAAGTTTAGGGTTGGAAGCAACTTCCTTCAAATATATTTTATTATTCGAACAAAATAAAATTTTGGCAGCCCACTTTATATATTACTTCTTTCTTTTTAGACTTGTTTGGAAGAGGTTGATACAAATATTTATTTTTTATTTTATTAGGACTCGTAATTATAATGTTAGAAAGCGAAATTGGTTAGAAAGGACATTGACTTACATCACTAAATCGTAGTTTATCATGTTAAATATTACTAACACTAATTAATTATCTTACTGAAACACATTAATGATATATGGTGAGTGAAATAGAGGAATTCATGCGTAAACTTGTATGAAATCAGCAAATAAATACATATAATAATATATATGACTGGGATATATTGTAAGAGATGAAATTATTTAATTATATCCAAGAAAGATAATCTTAATTAAAAAATGTGTAATCATAATAAAACTTCCAAATTCAGAATGAGAGTGGGTCGAAGGTGACTTGATAATTGAGTCACTGTGACTGGAAATTGAGTCATTTCTTGACGGTAAATCCTATTACCGATCTCTATTTAGTATTTACCGATAAACTTTTTCCTGTCAGTAAAAAATATATTTTTTGTAGCGGAATTTGTAAATACACTCTCCATATATTAATATAAAATATGCTCTTAATTAAACAACCGGTAACAAATTGAGTACATCTGTACATGCATGAAATAATAGCATAAAAAGTTGTGTATATGTTGATCTAGCATTAAAGTAATTAATGGCTGAAGATTGATATTTCAGACTCAAGTTCATTATGACATGATTTCTAAAATTTATTGTTGCAATTACTTCCCACGCCCCAAAAATACAGAAATAGCCCAATATAATGTTTTTATTGTGTCGTAAATCTCAAAAATATACTGTCGAAGTCATATAATATAGTTGTTAATCATACGTATATATGACATCATTTTTGGTTGACCCCCAGTATAGAAATTATAAATAAATAACAGAAGAATCACAAAAATGCATTAGAAAATAACTGAAATTTGATTATAGAACATGGGCTAATGACTTGTTCGTGCACTCGAACGTTCGTTGTATGTTATATATCATGAAAAGCTTTTAAGGCGTGCAAAATGAGGTCTGAATATCATGTAAAGAAAATCTAGCCCCAATCATTGTTATCAAACTTAAATTCTTTTACCTTTTCCAACTTTTTCTTAATTTGTCCTCTCACTCTCTCTCTTTTTATTTTTATTGAGCTAGAAAAGGGACACTGAAAATTGAGAACTGGAATTCGATAACTTATTCTCGTAAGAACTACATACTTAGTAAATCTTTTATGACAAATATATTACTTTACAATAGCTCTTTGAATGCGTTATCTGAATGGAGTCGGGACCTTCTAATAAATATGAATTTTACAATTAACCATAAATGTGTAGATTAATATTAGTGGACATTCATGCATGTTTAATTTTTCCACACACACACACACACATATATATATATATATACACGTATATATATATATATATATGTATGTATATACACGTATATATTCAAGAAGTTAAATGGTGTGGTGAAGAAAAAGGTCACCACTATCTAATAGTTTCTAATGTCTGCAAAGTTGTGCAATTTTTCTAATTAATTGCTTTCGGAAAATCCTATCCCCTTGTATAGCTTTATTTTTAAATATCTTATGAATCATATCAGGTTCACAAATTTATATTATTAGTTTTATTCCGGAAAAAGTAAATTTCTTAAATTTACCAATTTCGTTTGCAATGTGTAACAAGGATACAATAAAAACAAAGTTGACCTCAACTCACAAGGATATGCTTTCCCTACCATTATTTATGACATATTTTTATTGAACACAAGAATTTAGAAGAATTGAAAAGAAATATGAAGTGGTGTAAGGAATATATATTATTTAAAGTTTGTGAGTAATAAAGATGTCTTTAAAAGGAAACATATTATGTTGCATGAGATAGCCTATGTATCATGAATAATAGGACAGATGGAGCACTTTTTAATATATATATATACAGGGCCGTTCCTGACTGAAAAAGGGCCCGGGGCGAAACTTTAAAATAGGCCCTATTATTTTAAAAAAGTCGATGCATACATTCATTCATAAAATATAACATACAAAATATATATTATATTAATCATAAAAAGTGACTCCTTCGAACATTTCTACTTGCAAAGTCGTTT
>JAYDZE010010902.1:0-10396 GCA_034509125.1 Monilaria moniliformis
TTTACTCATACCGGCATTTACGGTACGGTATACGGTATGACAGTTTCGGTACGGTATACCGTACCGACCCACCCCTATTTTGATCCGCCTCTTCTTATATCTAAAATTCCCAGCAAATCCCAGAATCCTCCAATATCCTCATGCTTCAGCCGTAGAAAGACTTTTGAATTGCGAGGTACCATTACGAGCTCAATATATAAGAGTGTTATTCACTTTCTTTATTAAAGAGTAACACTCATATATAAGACCGAAATAGACCACACACTCCCTTATTATGGTCTATTTAATATAATAATGTTGCAGAACGGCACCGTTCTTTTCAAAATAGCCTTCAAATCGAGTTTGTAACGTCTAAATTGAGTTGAAGCATAACTCCTGGACTTGCAATTTTAAATAGCAATACACATATCTACGACCAAAATCCACCATACCCTCCCTTATTACGGTGTATGTAATGTAATAATGTCGAAGAATGACATCATTCTCATCAAAATAACCTGAACATATAGATTTTATAGTCTAAGCTCAATTAAAGCATAACTCCCGGACTTACAATTTTAAAGAGAAATACGGATATCTACGACCGAAATTCACCACACACTCCCTTATTATGGTATCTGTAATGTAATAACATCAAAGCACGACATCGTTCTCTTCAAAATAGCCTCAAAATCGAGTTTGTTCCGTCTAAGCTCAATATTAAAGAGCAATACGCATTTATACGACCGAAATCGACCACACACCCCTTTGTAATGGTCTATTTAATGTAATAATGTCGCCGAATGACATCGTTCTTTTCAAAATAGCCTTCAAATCTAGGGACTTGAAATTTTAAATAGCAATACGCATATCTACGATCGAAATCCACCATACCCTCCCTTATTACGGTGTATGTAATATAATTATGTTGAAGAATGACATCGTTCTCAACAAAAAAGCCTCAACATCTAGTTTTTACCGACTAAGCTTAATTAAAGCATAACTCCTGGACTAGCAATTTTAAAGAGCAATACGCATATCCAAGACCAACTGCACCACACAATCCATTATTATGCTCTGTGTAATGTAATAATGTCAAAGAACAACATCTTTCTCTTGGAAATAGCCATAAAATTAAATTCATACCGTCTAAGCTCAATTGCAGCACAAACAGAAATCCACCAAACAGAAATCCACCAAACATTCATTATTATGGTATATTTAAAGAAATAATGTCGCAGAACGACATCGTTCTTTTCCAAAAAGCCTACAACTCGAGTTTGTACAGTCCAAACTCAATTAAAGCATAACTCCTGGAATTTCAATTTTAAATAGAAATACGCATATCTACGACCGAAATTCACCACACCCTCCCTTATTACGGTGTACGTAATGTAATTATGTTGAAGAATGACATCGTTCTCAACAAAATAGCCTCAACATTGAGTTTGTACCGTCTAAGCTTAATTAAAGCATAACTCCCGTACATGCGATTTTAAAGATTAGTACGCATATCTAAGATCGAAATCCACCACACACTCCCTTATTGTGATGTATGTAATTAAATAACGTCGAAAAACAAAATCGTTCTCTTCAAAATAGCCTTAAAATTGAGTTTCCAAACTCCATTGAAATATAACTCACGGACTTGTGATTTTTAAGAGTAATACGCATATCTACGACCAAAATCCATCACACACTCCCTTATTATGGGTTATGTAATGTAGTATGTCGAAGAATGGCATCGTTCTCATGAAAATAGCCCAAACATCTAATTTTTATCGTCTAAGCTCAATTAAAGCATAACTCCTGAACTTACAATTTTAAAAAGCAATACGCATATGTACGTCCGAAATCCACCACACACTCCCCTATTAAGGTGTATGTAATGTAATAACTTCAAATAAAAATATCGTTCTCTTAAAACTAGTCTCAAAATCGATTTTGTACCATTAGGCTCAATTGAGGCACAACTTCCAGACTTTTTTAAAGAGCAAGACACATATATACTACCGAAATCCACCACACACTACCTTATTATGGTTTATGAAATGTGATACGGTTGAAGAACGACTTCATTCTCTTCAAAATAGATTGAAAATAAAGTTTATACCGTCTAAACGTAACTGATACATATCTCTCGAACTTGCGATTTTAAAGAGAGATACGCATATCTACATCCAAAGTACACCACACAATCCCTTATTATCGTGCATGTAAGGTAATTATGCCGAACAATGGTATCGTTCTCATCAAAATAGCCTCAACATCTAGTATGTACCATCTAAGCTTAATTAAAACATAACTCACGGACTTGCGATTTTAAAGAGCAATATGCATCTCTAGGACCGAAATCAACCACACACTCCCTTCTTATGGTGTATGTAATGTAGTAACGTCAAAGAACGAGATCGTTCTCTGCAAAATAGCCTCAAAATCGAGTTTTTACCGTCTAAGCTCAATTGAAGAACAACTCCCGGACTTGTGATTTTAAAGTGCAATACGAATACTTACGACCGAAATCCCCCACCAAATCACTTAATGTGGTGTATGTAATGTAATAAGGTCGAAGAACGACATTTTTCTCTTGAAAATAGCCATAAAATTGAACTTGTACCGTCTAAATTCAAGTGAACCACAACTCTCGGACTTGCGATTTTAAAGAGAGATACGCATGTCTACTACAAAAATCCACCAAACACTCCCTTATTATGGTGTATGTAATGTAATTATGTCAAAGAATGGCATCGTTCTCATAAAAGTAGCCTCAACATCTAGTTTCTACCGTCTAAGCTCAATTAAAGCATAACTCCCAGACTTGCGATTTTAAAGAGCAATATGCATATCTAATGACCGAAATTCACCACACACTCCCTTATTATAGTGTATGTAATGTAATAACATCAAACAACGACATCGAGTTTGTACCTTCTAAACTCAATTGAAGTACAACTCCCGGACTTTCGATATTAAAGAGCAATACGCATATATAAATCCAAAATCCACCACACACTCCCTTATTATGGTCAATTTAATGTCGCAAAACGGCATTGTCCTTATCAAAATAGCATTCGAATCAAGTTTCTACCATCTAAAGTCAATTGAAGCTTAACTCCCGGACTTGCGATTTTAAATTGCAATATGCGCATTTACGACCAAAATCAACCACACCCTTTATGATTATGGTGTATCTAATGTAATTATGTCGAAGAATGGCATCGTTCTCAACAATATAGCCTCAACATCTAGTTTGTAAGGTAATAACGTCAAAGAACGGAATCGTTCTCTTCAAAATAGCCTTAATATCGAGTTTGTATATTCCAAACTCTATTGAAATATAACTCACGGACTTGCGAGTTTAAAGAGCAATACGCATATCTACGAACAAATTCCATCACACACTCCTTATTATGGGGTATGTAATGTATTATGTCGAATAATGGCATCGTTCTCATCAAAATATCCCGACATCTAGTTTTTATCGTCTCAGTTCAATTAAACCATAACTCCTGAACGTACAAGTTTATAAACCAATACGCATATCTACGTCTAAAATCAACCACACACTCCCTTATTGTGGTTTATGTAATGTAATGACTTCAAATAACGATGTCGTTCTCTTAAAAATAGCCTCCAAATCGAGTTTGTACCATTAGGCTCAATTGAAGCACAACTCCCGGACATGCGATTTTAAAGAGCAATACACATATATATGACCAAATTCCACCACACACTCCCATATTATAGTGTATGGAATGTAATATGGTTGAAGAACAACAACGTTCTCTTCAAGATAAATTGAAAATCAAGTTTGTACCGTCTAAACATAACTGATGCATATCTCTCGAACTTGCGATTTTAAAGAGAGATACGCATATCAACATTCCAAATCCACCACACAATCTCTTATTATCATATATGTAAGGTAATTATGTCGAACAATGGTATCGTTCTCATCAAAATAGCCTCAACATCTAGTATGTACCGTCTAAGCTTAATTAAAGCATAACTCCCGTACTTGTGATTTTAAAGAGCAATAGGCATATCTAGGACTGAAATCCACCACACACTCCCTTCTTATGCTGTATGTAATGTAATAATGTCAAAGAACGAGATTGTTCTCTTCAAAATAGCCTCAAAATCGAGTTTGTACCGTGTAAGCTCAATTGTAGCACAACTCCTGGACCTGCGATTTTAAAGCGCAATACGCATATATACGACCGAAATCCACAAAAAATTCCTTATTGTGGTGTATGTAATGTAATAATGTCGAAGAACGACATATTTCTCTTGAAAATAGCCATAAAATCGAATTTGTACCGTCTAAATTCAATTGAACCATAACTCTCGGACTTGTGATTTTAAAGAGAGATACGCATATCTACGACAGAAATCCTCTACAAACTCCTTTATTATGGTGTATTTAATGTAAATATGTCAAATAATGGCAACGTTGTCATCAAAATAGCCTCAACATCTAGTTTCTACCGTCTAAGCTCAATTAAAGCATAACTCCCAGACTTGCGATTTTAAAGAGCAATATGCATATCTATGACCAAAATTCACCTCACACTCCCTTATTATGGTGTATATAATCTAATAACACCAAAAAACGGCATTGATCTCTTCAAAATAGCCTCAAAATCAAGTTTGTACCGTCTAAGCTCAATTGAAGTACAACTCCCGGACTTTCGATATTAAAGAGCAATACGCATATCTAAAACTGAAATCCACCACCCACTCCCTTATTATGGTCTGTTTAATGTAATAATGTCGCAGAATGACATTGTTCTTTTCAAAATAGCCTTCAAATCGAGTTTGTACCGTCTAAAGTCAATTGAAGCATAACTGACTTGCGATTCTAAATTACAATACGCATATCTAAGACCAAAATCCACCACACCCTCTATTATTATTGTGTATGTAATGTAATTATGTCAAAGAATGGCATCGTTCTCAACAATATAAGCTCAACATCTGGTTTGTACCGACTAAACTTAATTAAAGCATAACTCTCGGACTTGCGATCTGAAAGAGCAATACACATATCTAAGACCGAAATCCACCACACACTCCCTTATTATGATGTATGTAATATAATAACGTCAACGAAGAGAATCCTTTTCTTCAAAATAGCCTTCAAATCGAGTTTGTACTGTCTAAACTCAATTGAAGCATAACTCACGGACATGCGATTTTCAAGAGTTATAGGCACACTATGACTGAAATCCACCACACACTCCCATATAATGGTCTATTTAATGTAATAATGTCGAATTTCAAAATAGCCTTAAAATCGGGTTTGTACCATATAAGCTCTATTGAAATATAACTCACGGACTTGAGATTTTAAAGAGCAATTCGCATACCTACGACCGAAATCCATCACACACATGTAACGTATTTATGTCGAATAATGACATCGTTCACATCAAAATAGCATGAACATCTAGTTTTTGTGGTCTAAGCTCAATTAAATCATAACTCGTGAACTTACTATTTTAAAAAGTGATACACATATCTACGTCTGAAATCCACCACACACTCCCTTATTATGGTGTATGTAATGTAATAACGTCAAAAAACAACAACACTCTCTTCAGAATAACCTTAAAATCGAGTTTGTACCGTTAGGCTCAGTTGAAGAACAACTCCCGGACTTGCGATTTTAAAGAACAATACGCATATATACGACCAAAATCCACCACACACTCCCTTGTTATGGTTTATTTAATATTATAATGTCACAGAATGGAATCGTTCTTTTCAAAATAGCCTTCAAATCGAGTTTGTACTGTCTAAACTCAATTGAAGCATAATTGCCAGACTTGCAATTTTAAATAGCAATACGAATCTACTACCGAAATCCACTACACCCTCCCTCATTACGGTGTATATAATGTAATTATATCAAAGAATGGCATTGTTCTCAACAAAATAGCCTCAACATCTATTTCATACCGACTAAGCTTAGTTAAAGCATAACTCCTGGACTTGCAATTTTAAAGATTAGTACGCATATCTAATACCTAAATCCACCACACACTCTCTTATTGTGGTGTATGTAATGTAATAATGTCGTAGAACGACAACTTTCTCTTGAAAATACCCGTAAAATCAAGTTTGTACCGTCTAAATTCAATTGATCCACAACTCTCGGATTTGCGATTTTAAAGTGAGATACACATATCTATGACAAAAATCCACCACACCCTCCCTTATCGGTGTATGTAATGTAATTATATCGAAGAATGGCATTGTTCTTAACAAAATAGCCACAACATCTATTTCATATCGACTAAGCATAATTAAAGCATAACTCTTGGACTTGCAATTTTAAAGATCAGTACGCATATCTAAGAGCTAAGTCCACCACACACTCCCTTATTGTGGTGTATGTAATGTAATAATTTCAAATAACGACATCTTTCTCTTGAAAATAGCAATAAAATCGAGTTTGTATCGTCTAAATTCAATCGAGCCATAACTCTCGGATTTGCGATTTTAAAGAGAGATACACATATCTATGAAAAATATCCACCACCAACTCCATTATAATTGTGTATGTATTGTAATTATGTCGAAGAATGGGATGGTTCTCATCAAAATAGCCCCAACATCTAGTTTATACCGTCTAAGCTCAATTAAAGCATAACTCCCAGACTTGCGATATTAAAGAGCAATATGCATTTCTATAACTGAAATTCACCACACACTCCGTTATTATGGTGTATGTAATTTGATTAAGGTGAAGAATGACATCGTTCTCATCAAAATATCCTGAACATCTAGATTTGATAGTCTAAGCTCAATAAAAGCATAACTCATGGACCTATAATTTTAAAGAGAAATACGCATATCTACGTCTGAAATCCAACACACTCTCTTATTATGGTGTATATAATGTAAAAATGTAAAAGAATGGCATCGTTCTCTTCAAAATAGCCTCAAAATCGAGTTTGTACCGTCTAAGCTCTCAATTGAAGCACAACTCCCGGACTTGCGATTTTATAGAGTAATAAACATATATAAGACATAAATCCACAAAACACTCCCTTATTATGGTGTATGGAAAGTAACAGGATTGAAGAATGACATCGTTCTCTTCAAAATAGCCTGAAAATCAAGTTTGTACCGTCTAAACTCAACTGATTCATATCTCTCGGACTTGCGATTTTAAAAAGAGATGAGGATATCTACGTCCAAAATCCACCACATAATTCCTTATTATGGTGTACGTAAGGTAAGTATGTTGAACAATGGTATCGTTCTCATCAAAATAGCCTCAAAATCGAGTTTGTACCGTATAAGCCCAATTGAAGCACAACTCCCGGACTTGCGATTTTTAAGAGCAATTTGCATATCTATGACCGAATTCCGCCTCACACACCGTTATTATGGTGTATGTAATGTATGAATGTCAAAGAACGACATCATTCGTCTAAAAATCAAGTTTGTACCGTTTAAGCTCAATTTAAGCACAACTACCATACTTGCGATATTAATGAGCAATACGCATATATATGACCGAAATCCACCACACACTCAATGATTATCAAAATAACCCCAACATCTAGTTTGTACCGACTAAGCTCAATTAAAGAATAACTCCCGGACTAGGAATTTTAATGAGTAATACACATATCTATGACCGAAATCCACCAGACACTCCATTATTATGATATATGTCATGTGATAACATCAAAGATAGGAATTGTTCTCTTCAAAATATCCTCAAAATAGAGTTTGTACCATCTAAGCTCAATTGAAGCACAACTCCCGGACATGTGATTTTAAAGAGCAATATGCATATATACGCCCGAAATCCATCACACACTCCTTTATTGGGGTGTATGTAATGTAATAATGTCGAAAAACGACATCGTTCTATTAAAATTAGGCATAAAATTGACTTTGTACCGTCTAAACCCAATTGATGAATAACTCTCGGACTAGCGATTATAAAGAGTGATACACGTATCTACGACCAAAATCCACCACACACTCCCTTATTATGGTGTATGTAATGTAATTATGTTAAAAACTGGTATCGTTCTCATTAAAATAGCATTAACATCTAGTATGTACCGTCTAAGCTCAATTAAAGCATAACTTCTACACTTATGTGATTTTTTAGAGCAATACGCACATCTACGACCAAACTCCTCCACACAATCCGTTATTATGGTGTATGTAATGTAATAACATCGATGAACGACATCGTTCTCTTCAAAATAAACTCAAAATCGAGTTTGTACCGTCTAAGCTTAATTGAAGCACAACTCTCGGACTTGCGATTTTAAAGAGCAATATGCATACATACAACCAAAATCCATCACACACTCCTTTATTTTGGTGTGTGTAATGTAATAATGTCGAAGAATGACATCGTTCTCTTCAAAATAGCCTTCAAATTGAGTTTGTACCGTCTAAACTCAATTGAAGCATAACTTCCGGACTTGCGATTTTAAAGAGTAATACTCATATCTACGACCGAAATACACTACACCCTCCTTTATTAAGGTGTATGTAATGTAATTATGGTGTAGAATGGCATCGGTTCATCAAAATAGCCTCAATATCTTATTTGTACCGTCTAAGCTCAATTAAAGAATAACTCCCAGACTTGCGATTTTAAAAAGCAAGTCTCATATCTACGACCAATATTCACCACACACTCCCTTATTATGCTGCATGTGATGTAATAACGTGAAAGAATGGCATTGTTCTCTTCAATATAGCCTAAGAATCGAGTTTGTATCTAACCTCAGTTGAAGCACAACTAATGGATTTGCGATTTTAAAAGCACAATACACATTTATATGACCGAAATCCACCAGACACTCCCTTATTGTGGTGTATGTAATGTAATAATGTCGAAGAACAACATCGTTCTCTTCAAAATAGCCATAAAATCGAGATCGTATCGTCTAGGCTTAATTGAAGCATTACTTTCGGAGTTGCGATTTTAAAGAGAAAGACGCATATCTACCACCGATATCCACCATACTCTCCCTTATTATGGTGTATGTAATGTAATTATATAGAAGAATGGCATCATTCTCATTAAAATATCCTCAATATCTAGTTTTTACCGTCTAAGCTCAATTAAATCATAATTCCCAGACTTGCGCTTTTAAAGAGCTATACGCATATCACCGACCGAAATCCACCACACACTCCCTTATTATGATGTATGTAATGTAATAACTCTATGACCGATACCCACCACACACTCCCTTATTACGGTGTATGTTATGTAATTAGGTTGAAAAATGTTATCTTTCTGTTCAAAATAGCCTCAACATCTAGTTTGTACCGTCTAAGCTCAATTAAAGCATAACTTCTAGACTTGTGATTTTATAAAGCAATATGCATATCTACGATCAAAATCCTCCACATAATCCGTTATTATGGTGTATGTAATGTAGTAACGTCGATGAACGACATCGTTCTCTCCTAAATAACCTCAACATCGAGTTTTTACCATCTAAGCTCAATTGAAGCACAACTCCCGAACTTGCGATTTTAACGAGCAATACACATATATACGACCGAAATCCACCACACACTACTTTATTATGGTGTATGGAATGTAATAATATCAAAGAATGGCAACGTTCTCTTCAAAATAGCCATAAAATCGTGTTTGTACAATCTAAAGTCAACTGAAGAATGACGTAGTTCTCATCAAAATAGCCTCAACATTTAGTTTGTACTGTCTAAGCTCAAATAAAGCATAATTCCCGGACCTGCGATTTTAAAGCCCAATACGCATATCTACGATCGAAATGCACCACACACTCCCTTATTATGGTATATGTAATGTAATAACATCAAAGAACGACATTGTTTTCTTCAAAATAGCCTCAACAGCTAGTTTGTACGGTCTAAGCTCAATTAAAGAATAACTTCCGGACATGCGATTTTAAAGAGCAATATGCATATCTACGAAAGAAATCCACCACACCTTCCCTTCTTATGGTGTATATAATGTAATTATTTTGAAGAATGACATCGTTCTCTTCAAAATAGCCATAAACTCAAGTTTGTACTGTCTAAACTCAATTGAAGTATAACTCTTAGATTTGCTATTTTAAAGAGCGATATGCATATGTACGACTGAAATCCAGCACACACTGCCTTATTATGGTGTATGTTGTGTAACTATGTTTAAAAATGATATAGTTCTCATCAAAATATCCTCAACATCTAGTTTGTACCATCTAAGATCAAATAAAGCATAAGTCTTGGACTTGTGATTTTACAAAGCAATAATCTTATCTACCACAAGGCCTGATATTTTCTTTGCCATTGGCATGGTGGCAAGATATCAGTCTAACCCAGGCCAAGGACACTGGATTGCGGTAAAGAATATACTCAAGTACCTGAAGAGGACTAAAGAGTATGTTCTAGT
>JAYDZE010010913.1:0-10395 GCA_034509125.1 Monilaria moniliformis
GGAGCGTCCATTGGTGTAATCTAATGGTCGAGATTTTGTCTTAGTTAAACACTATATGACTGTTATTAGTATAACACAACCATATATATATATATATATATATATATATATATATATATATATACTGCATTCCGGTCTAACCTATTAAATCATGAACTGATAATTTCGTCGATTAATTCTAATTTTTAAAAATATTGATTTTTCTATTTTCATGTACATGGACATAATTTCTTTTTTCTCCATAAAAAAGGCTAGGATGGCCCAGTAACTTTAAAATTTAAAAATCCTACACCAGCTAATTGTTAATTACTAGTAAGTGCCAATATTATGAATCAATAATATTATAATAAAGAAAGTTGAAATATAGTTGACACATTTTTTCTCGAATAATGAGGAATATTTATATTTATTTACATGAAAAGGAACAGAGGTTGGCTCTCCCATGCATGGCACGAGCACGACATCACTATCTTGACACAAACATACTAATTTTATACTAATAAAATATAGATATAGCATTTTTGTTATAATATTGAAGAATCTGATTTTCTGTAATAAGAGGGAATCGTCCTCGGCTACATCGTCATTCCACTAAAACAAAAAATAATAAACAAATAATTTGCTGATGTATATATGAGAGTTGACCCCACCGCCTTGTCGAGGTGGCAAGCACACAGCTGACGGTGCTGCATGCCCACACCCCGGTTTCGTTTTTCCGCCAAAACCACTCGCTCTCTCTCTCTCTCTCTCTCTCTCTCTCTCCCGCGGTGGAGAAAGAGAGAAAGAGAGAAAACTAAAATAAATACAGTGATGATGGTATTATTATTCCATAGAAAGTGGTTTAATTTTTGTTCTTTCTTTCTTTCTAGCTCTCTAGCAAGAGTTGTAGAGAGAGAGAGGAAAGTAACGCACCCTGAGTAAGAGGGGAAAGAAACGCCATTGATTTCAGCTGGCAGAAAAAGGCTCAGAGCTTTATCAACACCTGGACCTCCTTCTCTTCCACCACCTCATTTTCTCCACCATTTTCATTCGTCACTCCCTTTGACGCTTCCAATCCTATCTCTCTATCTCTCTCTCTCTCACTTGCTTCAATGCATGTGGGATTGTTGTAACCTCCATTATAGTAATTTGTGAGTGTGTTTATTAACTCAACCCTCAACTGTGGTTAAATCTTTTTAACACAAAATAACAAGAGGATTTTTGAGGGCCTAAAAAACAAAAGAGTATAGAGAGCATCACCATGAATGAAGGTTGCACAAGTGTCGTGGCTGCTCGCACTATCCTTGCTAAATTTAGAACATTTAATCTCACTCCCCTTCTCATTATAAGAGCCCACCTCCCCAACTCGCCTATACCATTCCTCCTCTCTCTCTCTCTCTCCCCTCCAAACTCAGTTCCCCGAAATTCTCCCCTTCTCTGCGACCTACAGAAACAAACAAAACAAAAAGAGAGAGATCATGGAGAGAAACGAGGCGACTTACATTACCGGAAATGGAAAGGGACTAATGGGCAGCGGCAGCGACGGCGGCAATGCGGCTGACGGAGCCAACAGGAGGGGCCGCGGCCGCCGCCAGCGGACCCAGCAGCAGCAGACTTTGAGCCGGCCCGATCTTCTGGCGGGCCCGGGCTTCAACGTCCAGAGAGGGCCCAGAATGCCTCGGGCCAGGCGTGCGAGCCTTGAGGGACTCGCTTTGCCCGGAGCGCACGTGCCGCCTCTGCCTGTCGCACGTGTGAGCTTCTTTGCCCTTTTTCCAGCTTCTTTTTTCCGAGTTTAGTATGGAATGATTGTGGTTTGTATTGCTTTTTTACTAACTGAATTCTCCATAACAGGAAATGAAAACCAAAACGCCACCAATTTTCTCCCACATTTTTTCTATTTTATATGAAAATTCTATGATATAAACAATAATATCAAGGTGGACCTCCTCTTTCATTAACTATTATTTTTTCTGAATTTTATTTGAAGATGGATCGCTACAGCCTACACCCACAATTTGAAGGAACTGATCTCAAAAAATTAAAAATTATATTCTGCGTATTTTCAATTGATCTGCAAAAGTTATCCGTCAAATTGGATTTTTGGAGTAAATTAACTTGGAATTAAAATATGAACCCTTTGAGGAAAAAAATGTTAATTCAATTTTTTTCCAAATTACAAGTCATTATGCTTTAATTTTTTTGGAACTTTGTTGGTTGGGAGCACAGATATTTGTAAATGTTTCTTGTCTGTTAGCTAACCACTTTTACACTTTGTCTCTACACCAGACGGTGAAGGCTGGACTTTTCCTCCTTTATTTATGGCTGATTTCGTAACTGCAAATTTTATAAAATAAGGAATAAAATTTAACTTCTTGATTTTGAAATTAAAAATTAAATATTGCATCGATGTCACATTATTTCTTTCATGCTAATACAAGATTGTGTAACCTGGATTTGAATTGCAAATTGCTTGAATAAGGTAGCTGAGTCATTTAACTTAATGCAGGTAGATAAAAAAACAAATGGCCAGCTAGTGAAGAACTAAGCATGCTTCATTAGTTTGAAATCACATGATGATTTGTACTAATCTGTACTAGTTATGTGGTTGAGTAGACCCATAATATTACTATGTTTATGCGTATGTGCCTACGGTGTTAATCTGAGTTAAGTATAATAATCTCAAAAAGAGTAACAATATTGTACAAGGTCCGTGATATGTGATAGGTGATAGTTAGTTTTTTAGATATTGATTAAAGCATGAATGTGATTATAATGGTGTGATTTTAATCATGAGTCTATTGTGTGTGTGTGTAAGTCTAAGCATATCTTTTACTATTATAACGAATTTTTTGTTACATGGTGGTTAATTATGCATCTCTTTTTTTTGGATTCTTGCTACAACGGTTATCAACCTATTATGTATGTCACTACGTCTAGTCAATGCTTGCGGATTTGTCGGCCTTGTAGTTTGTGCATGACATGTCAACTTATATAACGTATGATTGTACAATAGTTATATTTTAACTTGTATATACATCCCTAAATCTAGTAGAAGTTTGCATATTTGGCGACCTTGTTGTTCGTGCACGCCACGTCAATAAAGCTAACTTATGATTGTATGGTCAATAAAAGTAAATCTATATGTGCATCACTAAATCTAGTACAAAAGATGTGCAACTTTGTCGGCCTTGTTATTTGTGCATCACACATCAGCAAATCTAGCCTATGTTGTACGTAGTTAAAAGTTACATATATCAGTGCCACTAGATCTAGTAAATGACTTGTGGATTTGTCGGCCTTGTTGTTTGTGCATCACACGTCAGTAGATATAGCGTGTGCTTGTACATTAGTTATATATACATCAATAGATGTAGTAAATGTTTGTGGATTTGTCGGCCTTGTTGTTTGTGCGTCACACATCAGTAGATCTTACGTATGTTTGTACATTAGTTAAAAGTTACCTATATCAATGCCATTAGATCTAGTAAATGACTTGTGGATTTGTCGGCCTTGTTGTCTGTGTGATTTGTGCATCACACGTCAGTAGATCTTACGTATGTTTGTACATTAGTTAAAAGTTACTTATATATGCGTTACTTGATCTAGTGAATGCTTGTGGATCTGTTGGTCTTCTTGTTATTGCATGAAACATCAGCGGATCTAATGTACACTTGTACAATAATTGAGAGTTAACCTATATGCATCCCTAAACCTATTAGGCGTTTGCAGATTTGTCAGCCTTGATGACACGTCAATAGATCTGACGTATTCTTGTACATTAACTAAAAAGGAACCTATATATACATCACTAAAAATCTATTATTATTATTATTATTATTATTATTATTATTATTATAAAAATGTGTATTCTTTGAAATTTTGATAATACCTGAAATATCCTTAGCTTTTAAAAATATTCTAAGGATAATCTAGTAATTTAATATTATATATAAATATTTAGATTTATTTATTTTGATATAATTAAAGAATCCTATCTTATTTAAAGTTCCTTAAAATTATGAATTTTTTTTTAAATCTTTTTTGACATATATATTATTAATTCATAATTCTACCCGTGTCATATGTACCCTTCGTCAAGTCACCGGTCTTTATATTCAAGCATAACACATTAGCATATCTAATGTACGCTTGTACATTAGTTAAAAAAAATTAAGTGTATATATGCCACTAAATCTAGTAAAAACTTATGGATTTTGTAACCTTTTTTGGTTCTGCCCTATTGTTTGGGCGTTGTGCTTCAACAGATCTAACTAATGCTTGTGCATTAGTTAAAAGTTACCTATATATGTGTCACTAGATTTAGTAAATGCTTGCACTAGAGGTGTCACATGGTCTGGAATTATTTTTGCTTGAGTTCAGTCATGGTTTTATAGGCCTATTTCCCTACCTTGTCTTAGAGATGTCAAGCTGTTTGGCCAGTATAGCTTGACCCCATTGGGCATAGAAAGAATTCCTACCAGGCTGAGCTGGGCCGGTGCAGCCCAAATTTTTATTGGTATTACAAAGTGTGGCCCAACCTGATCCAAAATTATGTATGGACAATTGTGGCACCTCTACTTGGCCCATGGACACGGGTCGGGCGACCAAATCTTGTCTTTACATTACAATGAACAAACGCCGGATTAATTTTAAGTAGATCTAGTAAATGTTGCAGATTTTCGGCTTTGTTGTTTGTGCATGACATGCTAGCAGATCTAGGAATGCCTGCTTTACATTCGTTAAAAGTGACACGTGATGTGATCTCTTAGAAAGATTGTCAATAGACTGTTTCCCGAAAAAATTATTATAAAGTTTATATTTATTCACTAGATGTTCCTTCTCAATAAATATTTTTACTATAGTAGCACTTATTTATTAGGTCAACAAGATCTTGATTAATATTTGTTGACAGCATGCAATGAGTGATGATAGTGAATTTATATTCAGAGTGATATACTGTACGTATGTGTATATATGCTGTCATCCAATCTTTCTTATAACAAATTATAATTTGTTACTTGGTGGTTAATAACAAACAACAGATGGAGTAATGAGGCATCCTTTTTGGATCCTCATTACAACGGCTGTTAACCTATCTATACGTAACTAAATGTAGTTAGTTATTGCAGATTTGTTAGGTTGATCATCCTGACAGTTTGATTACTTGATAATGTTTTCAGGAAATTGATCTTACCAAACTTGCATATCTTTTCAAGAAGCAGCTACGGAACAGTGATGTAGGTGTCCTGAGAAGAATGATCCTTCCAAAGGTCTGCAGCTATAATCTTGCTTGTTACGTTATGTGCAGCAATCAGTTAAATCCTAGTCGCCTCACTGTATAACGGTTTCGTGAATCCTTTCTCATCTAGTCAGTAGCATTACATTATTCAACACTTAATGAACTACCATACAACCTTAATGAGTTACTTGTCATGATTAATTTCAGAGAGAAGCTGAGATTCATCTTCCCGTCCTTGAATCCAAGGAAGGAATCCCAATAAGCATGCTCGACATGGATGGAATTCATGAGTGGTGGTTCAAGTACAGGTTTGAATCGACATGGTTTCTGCTAATTGCCACTAATTTAGTTAAACAGCATATTTTCTCATGCAACATACGTACTTGTAACATTGTAGTTCAATATACTCTTATTCCCACATATACAAGCTGCAACTTTGGAACGGTTCACACGTCTTGCATCTGTTTGATTTACTGAAATTTGTCGTCTACGACAATCTTGGTAAAGTGAGTTCCTAGATTTTTGAAGGACATAGGAAAAGGAATTAGAACAAACAGGAAAACTGGTGTTTTCATGGTTTTACATTAGTAGGCGAACAAAATTTGCCTAATCACTCCACTCTCTTTGCTTTCTGTCTCCTCCAGTGAGTTAAAATACAAGGTATTGCAGGTCAAATATGCCATTTCAAGTTTATTCACGCCTTATTTTTCACCTCATTTCTGCCATTTCCCAATACAGATTCTGGCCGAACAACAGCAGCAGGATGTACGTGCTCGAGTATACCGGTAACAACACCTTTAAGAACTTACCCGATTTGTTTCCTTCAAGTTTGTTTGCTCCTTCTTAAATCAATGTAATTTGGTGGCATATCTCCTTAGGGGAATTCGTCTATACTCATGGCTTGGTAACCGATGACTTCATTCTCGTCTACCAGAACGTTGAAGATGGAAGATATGTAAGCAAGATTTACTTAGGATATAGATATCATGGATGATTCTTATTCATGTTTGATAAAAATCAGTAACTTCTCCTATTCACACTAATATTATCAGATCATAGAAGCAAGAAAGAAAGGGCAGGATCTAGCACCGAGGATATTCGACAATCTTGCGATGATTGAAGCAGCACCCGAGCTAGAGTTCCCCGAACTCCCTGTTCTAGACGACACCGAGCTGGTGTATGCGTATGACAACGACTTCTTGGATGACTCTCCCCTCGACTACATGGGAGAGTCGATCAACTTACCAAGCCTTGGATCGGACTCATCTTTTGAAGCCATTGAAGACTACAATCCAGAAGACTTCGACTTCGAGTGGAGAGAGTAGGTTGGTTGTGAAAATGTAGTGAAACTTTTGGTTTGGAAAGAACTTTATGGGATGGGTAAGTAATGGTGCACATATATATATATAAACTAGAATAAAAGGTATCAAGAATAGAAGTTGGTGATAGTATTTTGGCTTGATGTGCTATAGGGTTTGTGAGGCCAGAAAGGGAGGCCTATCTTTTGTCAGGCTATGTATCATTTTGCTGTGTTTTTTGTTGAATGAACTAAATTATCCTTATACATCCTCTATTCTCTCTCTCTCTCTCATTATCTGAGCTTTGTTGTCAATCAATACAGTGTTTGTACGCGTTTTGCATTCCCACCTTATAGCCATCTTCTCTAACCACCTTTTCCTTGCTCAACGCAATACCAGCAACCCTAGTGACGAACCTAAATTTTAATCAAAAAATTTCTTCAAATTTAATCGAACCATACCAAACTTCAAACTTTGATTAACCAAAAAGTTTCAATGTATTCCAATTTCCAAATCTTTTTAAATGAAATCCGTAGTAAAAGACGGCCAAAAACGCAAAACAAAAGGTATAACTATCATCATAAAACAAAATCAATTAAAAGACCTACCAAAAATCCACCAACAATCAGTTTTTATAAAAATACTTGAATAATAAAACTTCAGTGGGTTCAGCTTGGACCAAACTAAACCGATCCAAAGAAATATCTGCTTTGTACGACAGCGGCTGATTGATACAAGACAAGAAGAAGAAAGTTTACCAATTAGGGGCAATATAAAACAATCAAAAACTTGTATTCTCAGTGATGAGTCTCGTACACAGTGGCTAAGTTTGAACCTCCATACATTTGCCGATTATTTTAAATTTTGTAGGGAGGCACTTTCACAATCCTATTGCGGCATCTAGTCTGAGTACTCAACTCTTCCAAATCAAATCACCCAAAAGCGTTACAGAAAAACCGTTGAAAGTTCAAGAAATCGGAAAGAATACTCTCCATCTGTTAATAGCTAGCAAAACATCTGCTTCTACATTTATTGCCCCTTTGGAGAAAGTCCATCTTAAAGTTTGATTTTTGATAAATTCTGCAACTTGCTCTACGCCTTTACAGGCTCGACTGCAGGAGCAGCTCCACCAGTTGTAGGCCTGAAGTTTAAAAAAATGAAGTTAAGATGATATCAACAACAAATGTGGGGGAATTGAGTCCATAATGTTACAGCAACGTCAATATACTTACAGGCCAACAAAAACTTTGAAAGCATCATAGATACCCCACTGGGCTCCGGTAAGAGTTCCAATCATGACAATACGAAGAGGAAGCCCTCGAGTGAATAGACCCAAGAGCCCTATCTTTTTTACAGCCTTTAGAAACAAAAAAACAAGCAAGATGATAAGGGAATGAAACACATAAAAATGGCAACGTAAATGTTTTGTTAAGTACTCAAAGAAGGAAATTCAAAGAAAACAAGGACAACACTTACATCGCCAACAGTAGCACCCTTGGCATTGTTGAGGAAAGAGACGAGGTTGTCAGCTGGATGTGATACAACAGCACATAATACACCAGCAATGTATCCACCACCAAAACTCACACCAAGCTGGAGGGTCTTGCTGCATTCGTTTTTAGGTGTGGGGATAGCATGCTTGTAGATCATCTCCACGATAGTCTCAAAGGATGCAAACTTCATCATTGTGTCTGCAGGTAAAAACATTAGTACTGAAAGTATATGATAAGCAGTACATATGTAGAGCAATCTTCTTAGACACAAAGTACAAATGGAAATGGTAAGACATGGCCAAGAAGAAAAGGAGAGTGCAAACACCACTTTTTTAATGCCAAATTGATAATGCTTAATACTCTCAAGTGAGACGTAATATCTTACACACAGCAGAATAGTGATGATGATGCTGACCCAAATAAGTATATGTATAGACAAAATCAGCTGACCATTACTTTGCGAGCTAAGTCTATTTGGTCACTAAGAAAATGCTCTTTTTTTATTCAATTTAAGGACATCCAGCCTGAAACTTACATAGTAAGTGTTTCACCCTAATATCTATCACCCGATTCACCATTTACACAAAGCACAAAATAAATCCAAGAGCGAATGCTCACAATGTTTTTTATAGAAAGCAGTCTACTATCTTTACAAAAGAATACTTATTCCTAGTCACACCCCATCAAACAATATTTACATTACAGATAAACTGCTAGTGGAGGAAATAATAAAGAAGTCCAGAACTTACATGGAATTTGACGGCCCCATAGAGGAACCAGGCCCTTGTACAGTCTGCAAGCGTTGACGAATTATGACTCTAACATAACTTCATAACAAGCAGTAAAAGGTTAAAACAAAAGCAGAAGTTATCTAACATACCCAAGAGCTCCTTCAGATCTCACAAACTTGGGAAGTCCATCAGACAAACCTCTAGCAAATCCTGGCTGAGTCTGAACCCGAACCTTCACAGCTTCCATAGGGCAAAGGGCAATATCAGCAATCAACTCAGCAGATGCAGAGCCGGCAAGATAGATGAGAGTCTTGTACCTAGCCGCATTTTCTGGTCCAGCAAGGTCAGAATAGTACTTCTTAAAGAATTCATAGAATCCAAACTTGCAGGCACCCTGAGCGCTGTAGCCTAGGAGAGTAGGTACCCAGCCCCTAAAGAAACCTCTAGCTCCCTGCTCCTTTAGTAGCACTCCAAAACCTGATGAGATGCTCTTGTACTTGGTTGGATCAATCTGGCAACATAGACAACATAGACTAAGTTTAAACTAAGTTTAGATGCATAATACACCATTACCAGCCTATCAGCAGACACTTTTCCAGTTATTTATTTGCTCAGATCTATCACTCTTCCTCCATCACACCCAACACAAAATGCTGTATATTATATGTTCACGAAAGTATCAGAGAATATATCCTTCATTAAGATAAAATGATGAAAAACGAAATGAGCCATTCACGTTTCTGATTTTACGAAATATCGCAAATTTCTGATTTCAGAATTCATCATATCTGGTAACATAGACTCAGTTTAAACACAGATCAGGTTCACCTGCGTCCTCGGAGTGACATCCACAAATATTTCGCTCACCCAAATCTTCACGAAAATATCAGAGAATGTGTTTTGCATCTTTTACAAGATAATGGATTAGAAAACCACATGAGATTCACATTTCTGATTTCAGTAAACATCACATATTTCTGATCTCAAAATTCAACTTACATAGTTCAATCATCCTCAAGATTAGATGATGAAAACACACAGTTTACATAGTAATAGCCGTAGATACAAATCAGGTTCTAGATCATGAAACTACGCATGATTGATTCATCACCAATTTCAACAGACCTTGAATTTAGACAATAGCAACAACGATCACCAACACAAAGAGCACATAGATCTAATCAAGAAACTAGTCATATAGAAGTCTTGAAAATCAGGAAAATGAATACCAAATCAGACAAGGCAAAAGGATTCGTCAACAACGATAATAAACAAAGTCAAATACATCTTCTAGAAGAGATATGAAACAATCGAAACGATAAGGAAGCAATACGAAGCTCAGGCGAACAGATCTGTACCTGCATATTACATTTGACGAGATCAAGAGGAGTGACGGCCATGTGAGTAAGACCGCAGCTGAGAATTCCACCAACCGTACAGGCGGCGTAGAACTGAGAAGAGTACATCTCGATCTTTCCAGGCTCGCTGGGCGCCTGAATCATGAATCCACCGCTGGGAGCCGAAGCCGCCGGCGCCGGTGAACTGGAAGGCGAGGCCATTTTGTGGAGATTTAGGGGTTTGGAGGTGAAAGAGGAGCTGTAGAGATAGGATGGGATGAGAGACTGGCGGTCGGAGGAGAAAGCCATGGGCGGCGG
>JAYDZE010010924.1:0-10395 GCA_034509125.1 Monilaria moniliformis
CATCTTCGAATCTTTGGAGATTCAAAAAGGTAAACTTCGAAAAACCAACTAGAAAGCATGTTTAGGATTTAATTCTCATTTGAAAGCATGCTTACTTGCGTTCTAGAATCAAGTAGGAAGAATTAAATGCATGAAAAAATTTCTTATATTATCCTTGTAGATCCCGGGTAGGGATTCCATCATTGGAATATTTAAAACCCCAACATATCCATCATCTTCTGTCGAATAGGAAGCATGAACTCTGCCCGACAGTAGCCGAGAAAGATGGGGACCCCTAAATAGGTGAACGGAAGAGTCCTCCTACTGTAGCCCCCAACCTCCTCAATCATTGAGCGAGTCCAGCGTACTTGTCTGAAATGTAAAAATTACTCTTTCCACTGTTGACCAATTGACCAGAGATAGAGGAGTAGTGGGTAAAGCAGGCAACCAACCGACCAATGGACTCATGCTTGGCCTAGGTGAAAATGAGGATGTCATCTGCGTATGAAAGACGTGAGACAGGGAATGTCTTCATCGCACATCTAAATTCCATATCCCGATCTCCAATGATAAGCTTATCTAAGCACCGAGCCATGTAATCTGCAGCAAGCATGAACAAGGAGGGGAAAATTGGATCGCCCTGACGTAGGCCACTAGTGGAATGAAAGAAGCCGGTTGGGGTGCCATTAATCAAGATCGAGAACCAGAACGAGGTAATACATCTCTCAATAAAACCAATACATTGTGCAGGGAAGCTCATCGCATGTAAGATCTTAAGAAGAAACAACCAGTATACCCAATTATAGGCCTTTGCCATGTCTAACTTTAGAGCAAGGCTTGGAGCTAGCACACTTCAATCAAGATCATGAATTAACTCTTGGGAAAGTAACACATTGTCACTAAGGAGGCAACCACAAACAAACCCACTTTGATTCGGGACCAAAACCAGGGGGAGGAAAGGAAACAATAAAAAATTATGTTAAATAGAAAGAGAAACTACACAAAGATATTTTCATAAGAAAGAGAATGATAAGAAAGTAACTTCTTATATTGAAACAATGAAACTTTCAATTAATCATTACAAAAAAAACTGACGGCTATAGCTTTTGTCACATTGTAGCTCAGGCGTGAGAAAGTGGAAATTGGAAATGAACAATTATACCTTTGAAGGGTTGAGGGGCGCTTTTGGAAGAAAAATAGGCTAAAAAGTGGAAAATGACCTCAAATAATATTAACTCCATCTCCAGGGACCGCAATTGTGTGTTTTCATCTTCATGAACCGCAAAGATGCAACCCTCCATCTACAAGGACTAAATTTGAAATTCACTCTTTAGTAAAAATAATTTATGAAATTTATGTACACAAAAGCAACTCTTCTCGCTGGCTCATCCTTGACATTTCATTTTGGTGGTGGATAGGGATCCAAACTTGCATAGATTGAAATGGATCCCCAATCTGATGCTATACTTTGTTGTTTGTTGGTTTCAAATCCTCTATCTTTATTAGACGAATTAACTTAGTTATTCTTTGTTGCTAGAGAGCTAAAAAGCTTGGGCTTATCGCAGTCTTGGTTATTCTTTTCCTTTATTAAATTATTACGCCTTAAGGTTTATTTATCTACAACAAATGATCCCATGTCACTTGACGTTTGCACTCGATGCCTCCCCTTAGCGCTTGATGTTGGCGCCTGATGAGCATGTGTCACCCGACGCCCGCCAGCGCACGTGTGCTCCTGGCAGGGTACTGTCGAGAGCTGCTGTAATACCCTAATTTCAAAAAGGTATAATTAATATTTTTTTAAAATTTTAGGCTATGTGCTTATGAATTTGATAAATATAAGTTTGAGAGCTAGAAATTTAAAAAAAATCGAAAGGCGAATATGTCATTTTTGTCGATCGACTATTTGAATTCGTAAACTATGTGGTCTTTTCTAATTGTGATAGTCAAATATGCTTGTGATGGGCTATGCTTTAGTATTGATTTTTCTATAAATAAAAATTAATTTTTAGACTATTGAAATTAATTAAATATGAGATTGCATAATATCAATACTTAGCTAATTAATTGAATAACTATAATTAGCTATAATTAGACATCACTAACACTCTAAATTTCCTTCAGGATTGGCCAACTTTGATTGACTGGGAAAGTCAATGCTTGTTTATAGGTTAGAATTCTACTAATGCATGTGCTAGCCATGTGTCATGAGGTTAGCTAAGCAAAGACACATGTTAAAATATTTAATAAGTGTCAACCCTATTAATGAACCAAGACATTCAATAAAGCACACCAAACACCCCCCAAAACCCCTTATGGATCGACACTTTTAGAGAGAGAAGAGAAATGAAAATTTTCTTATCATCTTTAATCTATACACCTCCAAATTCTCCAACAAATTAAGTGAACCTTAGAAGAACTTTCGTGCCACCACCAAGCTATTGTTCGGAGCCCAAATATGAACCAAGAAGTTAGGAGAAATTCTTGGAAAGGAAGCTAGGATGAGTGGAGATCAAGGAGAAGTCTTGAAATTTAAGTTGCTAAAGTAAAGGTTGGTGCAAATCTTTTAATTTCTAGCTAAATTGGGGGTCGAGGGATGGAAATATCAAACATGAATGTATGGATAACTGATGATGGAGAAATTTTCTTGAAGTTTTGTGCTTAAATAATTGATAAAACCATAGGATAAATATTGCATGTTAGTAAGTTGAGAGTTGAAGGCAAAATTGTGAACTTCATGAGTAAATTGTTGAGTTTGATCAATGCATGTTAAATTTGAGTTCTTCTCTTGATTTATTATTCCCTATACATGTTAAAATATGTGTAAGAATGTGTAGTGATGAAGGAGAGTGTCAATTATGTTTTTAGAATAAATAAACTCGTTTTTGAGATGAAGTCATATTTAACCAATAATCATTGTGCTACAGCAGAAAGTTTTGAGGTTGGTTTGTCATATCAAAACCTATTGTTTTGCTCTTAAATTTTAACTGGAACTATTTCAATGTCTTAGGAAGGGTTTGGTAAAATTTAAGAAGATTCTGTGTACATATGGAATTTTGACGATTTTTACAACAACACTACCAGTTTTCATCTCAATTTCTATAGTCTGTACCAAAATGTACAAAACTCTCAAATGGCTATGAAGGAGGTTTTGAAATTTTAACACAGTAAAATAAAAATGCTTAGGTTTGATTTAGCACTAGTTTCACTAATTTCAATACTCATATATGATCTGGGTGTGATTTCTAAGTTGAGTTAGAATCTGTGAAAGACTTGATTATGTGTTGGAATTTTGTTTCCTATATACTTGGATAGGAAAATGCATTTTGAGCATATATTAAAATATTATAATCTCAAATGGATATGATGAGAATGAAATACATGTTTTTATAGTGAAAAAATATATTTTGGTATTTTTTAAATGTTTTGTTATTTAAATGAATTTTTTTGAAAGGAGGATTACTTAGACTTATACATTTAAAGATTTTGTTATTGTATAATTAGCTAATTGATTTTCAAGCGTCTTTATAAACCTCATTTATAAAATTATGTTTGTTCACATTATGTAATATGTGTAATTGGCCCAAATGGGAAATTAATGTAGAGTAAATATTTTTAGATCAAAATTGGAAAAATGTCACAATCTGACCTGTTTTTGCAGTTTGTCTTTTGAATTTTACAGGGATCTTAGAATGCTTATTTTTTGGTTTAAGTAATTGTTAAAATTATTTCAATGTGTATATATATGTTCTGTAAATTTTATTGAATTTATTAGGTCATTTTTTATTTTTATAAATTGTGTAAAATTAGTTGTCTGGGAACTCCCCTGTTCTGATAGGCTGTAGTAATATATGCATGACTTTAAAACTATTAAGAATTATTGAGTAATTCTTTTTGAAGATGAAAATAGACTCTCGGAGGTTGTTAGAACTGGTAAAATATTTCCCTCAAGCCCTTGGTATGAATCTGGTATGTCTTGTGTAAGTCAATATAGTGCAGTGAAGGTTATAAGATAGCATAAGATTTGATCAATATTTTTTACATATTCATATCTATGCTTTTTGGTTTAGGACTTTGAGGAAGGTTATGATTATACCTTCTCTTAATTATATATGGAATTAATATGTGCAATGTAACCCCTAAACTAAAGGTACCCAAGCCCCGAGTACTAGTCGGGGAAAGGAAAATGTTCGGGAGTAATCGACGAGGCTTAAGTGATTGGTCTTGGTGCACAGTAGGGTGTTCGTGGTTTGATTTAAGATTCTCTTGCTACATTATTTTTATCTAGATTTAACTTAAAAATAAAGCATGATTGATTTCTAAAGAAGATGCTTGAGCTATTGAAGTACTTTATGAATAGATATCTTGTGGACATGATGTTTGGTGACAAAGCATGCTATGATTTATGCTATTGGACGTGTTGATTTAGAAGTCATATGAAAATATGCGTATATGATTTCATTGTTGGATATGATGATTTCATAGCATGATTTTCTATACTGAGTTATTGTGAATTTGATCAACGTGTGTGATATAAATTCATATTCATAGCCTCGTGCTTAAAGTGTAGTCAGTGGATATAGTTGGCATGCCATAGAACAGCAGTACTGCATCGTCTGTGACCACTCGTCTTCCTGAATACCAAAGCGAGGGTCGTTTGATATCTGAACTGGGCCCATTTGTCTTTCTGTTCCCCTTTACGGGATGGAAAATCTGAATTATGTCTGATCTATATCCCTTGTCAGGAAACATTTGAATCTGAATCTGAATATGACTCTGATCTGGTCTGTGTACCCAAGTCTGTAGCTAATGCACATTAGGGGCCAAACTTTTGTTGGAATTGTATTGCTTAAGTATGCTATATGTGCATTTCATAGATTTATGATATTTTTTTTATGACTTGTTATTTGGCGTATGAGCCATAGTAGCTTGACTTAATGTATATATTTATGTATAGTTTGATGGAATGTGATACTTTTGTTTCGATATATAATAAAGCTATGATTCCTGTCAAATATTTGATGAAAAGTTTTTTAACCTTAAAGACTTTCTTAACGACCTTGGGCATGTATGATAGACATGTAAGAATAAACGTCAGCAAATGTTTGTTAAGTGGAAATTGGCTAGGTAAGTTTAGCCAGGTAAAAATGAGCGTACGTTGAGCATTATTATTTGAAGTAAATTAAATTCTTATAAGTATACCTAGATTTATTAATCTAGACTTATAGGGTGAAATTTACAATTTCTTGATTTGACTTGCCCTCTTCTTGAACGCTCTAATGAGCTATTGTAGCTCACCCCCTTCATCCTTTATCTCCTATGCAGATTAGGTAACCATGGTCAGTCAGTAACACAGTAACTCAGGGACATCAGTCACTTAGCCTCCTATCTTTCTTTTGGTAAGAGATATGAGTTCGTCAGTATGGCATACTAAGATTCCTAATTGTATGTAAATATTCTGTTTGTTGGAATGAAACAATATCGGCCTGTAACTGAACAAACTATATTATGGACACTCTGGTCTGAATCACTCAAACCGCACTTACGTGATAAGCTAGTAAAATAAATAATAATAATAATAATAAACTACTCTTCGGCTTGATACAATTTCTAAAAGTGTGTTTTGAAACTACGTTGTGAAAACAAGTAAGTTTTGATGCATAGTGAATTGCAAACCTTTTCCTTTGAAAAAACTGCTTGATTTACTCAAGTCTTAATGTTTTTTTTATTTAAAAAAAGGTCTTTAGAAATTGTCATTTCTTTTGCTGAAAATCCGATTCGGAGTCAGTAAATAACATCACTTATTTGATTATTGTGATAGTCAAATTAGGGGTGTTACAGTTGCCAAGAGATCTCGATCAGCATCGTAACTCGACCCGCACACGTCTTGCGCCCGTTGTGTGTCCTGCGCGACCCGCCGAGTCGCGATGACCCGGTGGTCGTCAATGCTGGTGCTCGAGGTCTTCTGAGAGCAGTCCCCATTCCCGCCTAGCTCGAAGACCCGCTGCGCCCAGCTGCGAGATTCGCCGAGGGCTCTCGGCGAGATCTGCCGAGGGACAAGCCCTCGGCCTCGCCAACCCTGACACCCGGCCTGACTTGCCCAGGCTGCCCGGCCTAGCAGTACCTGACGTTGCATGCGATGCACCATCGCACCCTGCGTGCGGCACTGATAGCCGTCGAGAGCTCGTGCCCGTAGAGCCACCATCAGTGAGGCCCACGACATGAAGTCGTGGCCCGAATTCGACAACCATCTTCGTTCTTCGATTACAACAAAAGCAAAACGAAAAACAGAAACACCTAGTCTTCCACGGTCAATCCTCGTGGGTTTACAATTTTACTTGAAAAACGAAAACTCAAAGATCTAAACATTCATTCCTTGTAATTTAGATCCGAATGACCAGCAAGGAAAAAGACATGAATAAAATACAACACAAATGGAATTCTTCTATATCAGTGCATAGATCTGGCTCTCATACCAATTGATGGGGATTGCATTTCATTGAAGGAATTCCTCTTACCTATGATTTTTTTAGGATAATATAGAGAATTCTATCACATGTATTCATATTAAATCCTACTAACTAGAACAAAGATAATAGCGTCCAATTTAGAAATTAAATCCTAAAACATGCATACTACAAATCTGAAGTCCTTACTGGTGAATTGATCTTCTAACATATTCCTAATTCTAGGTATGAATATCAGTCTGGGCAAATACTATCAAACCAATAGGACTAGAAAAGAAGAGAGAAAGATACACAGAACACACACACACAGCGTGTGCTCTATGTGTGTGGCATGTGAGTGTGTGCGTGTAGAAGTTGTATTTTCTTCTTCTTCTTCTCTCCTATTTTCAGAATATAAATAGGCTAGGTTAGTGATCCAAGGAAATTTAGACTAAGCCTTCTTATTCGGCTTTAACTAATTATATTGAGCCCAAATTTAATATAAGCTGAATAGAATATTAATTTAGACCACTATAGAAATTAATATTAACTTACCCATCCAAATCCAAATTCCTAATAATTTGGGTTTTTCTTTTTAATTTATTTATTTCTCATACTTAGGATTCTAATATCCATTAATTTAATTTAGATATAATGTTGGCTTTAATTAATTAATATATTTTACAAAGAGTGGTCTAGTTAAAAAAATTTAGTTATTATAATTTGGAATAAATTCCAAGCAGGCCATGGTTTTGTATAATAAAATCTTTTATGAACACCACTTGGGGATATTATCAATCTGGACTCTCCTGGACACGATTCAATACAACAACAATCCTAGCACAACTAGATATTAATTACCACTGTCCAAGATATCAGGATTCTTAGGTTACAAAAAACCGCATCTTTTGATAAGTCAAAACAGTGCATAATCAATATCGTATGCACAATGCTATATACAAAGAATAAGAAACAAATAATCACTGACACCTCATCTTTCAGTAATCAGCAAGAAATACTTATCTCAATATGAATCCATTCAGTGCTATACCACATCAGTGTCATTTGCTTACCAAGGTTAGTAAACATTTAGACTAACACTGCAACCATTCATGATAGATTGTTTAAGTCTATCTAGTTTGTGAAATTTAATTTTCTTCTACAATGCACCGACTGAGAGATTTTTAGTGATGACCTGGCCACAATTCAGTCTACAATGCAGAAGACCTAGACACGTTTGCTCAATCATAATAGGTTGTAAATCAAACATCATATGAAATTGCAAAACAATGTGACAAAATAATGTTCTTCTCATAAAATTGGGAAATAAGGTTTGTAAATATTCAAGCAGCTCGAAGCATGCTTTCCAGTGTATATCTTAACACCTATCACACAACTGAAGTCAGGTTGGCGAGGGAGATACTGGCGATTCTAGAGCAGATTTAATAGATGCCACCAACAACTAATAAGGTTCATCTTATTAGATTGTTGTTCAATCTAACAATGTCAGAGTGTACACCGCTGCAACAACATCTGAACGAGTTCAACATGATCACTAGAAAGTTGAGGTCAGTTGAAATTGAGATTGATGATGATGAACTTGCCTTAATTATGTTATCTTCCCTGCCATAAAGTTACGCTAGAACAATGATAGCAGTTACGCTTCATCTACAAAGAGTAAGTTGAGTTTTGATTAATTGCAGGATCTAATGATTAGGGCATCAGCAACAGAGGTTGAGTCCTCACTTTTCCATGACACTATTCATGTACCTCAGAATAACTTTTCCTTTAAAATTTTATACCCTGCAATAGAGGCTAAGCCTACAATTTTCCTTACACTATTCATCTCTTATTCTTTTAATTATTTTATAATTTATATAATTTTCATTTTCGTAATTTAAATTAGAAATTTGTTAAAATAAATTAGACAATATTATTGTATTCCAAAAATTATATTATTGAAATTTGAAAAATTACATTAATTGAAATCCTAATATTGTAATATTGAAAGTAGAAAAATTACATAATTCAAATCCTAAAATTACGTTATTGAAACCTGAAAATTACATAATTAAAAACCCAATTCACTCGTCGAGATGCCCGAAGCGGCTCTAGATGTGTTCAATTAAATTCTCTTGTAGTTGGTTGTGCAATTCTTTATCGCAGATTGACTCACAGTTGGCTCGGAATATCCGAAATGCTCGAGGGGCACCTTGAGTTGGTGCTTCTTTAGCGTTCGAGGTGCCAATTAGGCGCTTCCTCACATTCGTCCTCGATGATCAAATTGTGCAAAATAATGCGCTTGTACATGATGTCAGCTAGCACGTCTTTGAACCAAGCATGGTTGGGATATTTGACAATTGTGAACTGTACTTGGAGCATGCTGAATGCTCGTTCGACGTCTTTTCATGTAGTCTCTTGTTTCTGGGCAAAACGAGCTCTTTTTGGCCCAGTGGGACAAGAGATGCTCTTGACAAAGGTTGATCATCTCGGATAGATATCCCATGTCGCATCGTGGACCATTAGCGCTAAATTGTATAGTCGGGCCCTTCCATTCAACACGTCACTAAAGACGTCAGAGTGGTTGAGGACATTGATGTCGTTGTTGGAGTCGACGACACCAAAGAAATCATGTTATATCCACAGCCATTGGTCAGCCACTGGTTCAAGCACGATAGTCGGATGACTGCCTTGGTGACCGCTTTTGTATACGCCCCTCTATGCCGTTGCGCAATTCTTCCATTTCCAATACATGTCGTCGATGCTACCAAGTCTGCCCGGGAAACCTTGTCGTGCCTCGTGCATACGCAACAGTTGTTGGCAACCTTGGGCAGTCGACGACCTCAAATATATGTTGCGCCATGCACTCTGTACCGTTTTGCAGAAGTTGACAAAACATCGACGGCCCATCGATTCGGCGACGTGTAAGTATTCTTCGAATTGATCCAGGCATCTGTGGATTGCAAGTTGTCAGATGGTCGAAGTGCATTTCAAAAGTGGGGCAGCCCTTGACATCTGGTGTTGTTCAGCATCTGTCGGAAGAACTATTTACGTGCCGCCCACGTATTTGTTATGCTCATGAACAAGGATTTGCGCATACAAAACCGTCAACGGAATACGTTCAGACCCCTTCGCGGAATTTTGAGAAATAATCAACGACGAGACGTGTGTCGGCCTCTTCTCTTTCCGGTGAACATACGTCCTCCGACGTGGTTGATTGGTCTCCTTTATTTCCTCCGACATACGAATCACAAGCACACCCGCGTTGCAGACGATTCAGAGAATGTTATCCACTAAATATGAATCTTTGGGAACATTGTCGTTGTTGTGAGGATCAATATTATATAAAAAATGAACGATAAATTTCGACAATTTAGAGATAACTTATAGAAGATTTGGAGAAGATAGGAAATTCGGTGTGTTAAAAATGATATGAAGAAATTATATTTATAGAAAATAAGGAAAGGAAAAAAAAATAGCCATCAAATGGCTATCAATTTTTTTTAAAAAAAAAGTAGCCGTTAAACGGCTTTTAGTAATAATGAAAAAAATATATTTTTATTAATTTAAATAAAAATAATAAAATGGTGGAATTTTAGCCCAACCTCGCGGCCCATGCATGCAGTGCACTCGCGATCTCACTGGTCGAGTGGTGCGTGTGCGCCTTACGGGTGGCGACATTTAAGGGCGAAGGGCGCGCTCACAGCTCGAGACGACAGCCAGTGCGCCTGCAATGGCGGTGTTAGGTTATCCTGTCGTCAACTAATGACACGCAGCGGAATAATGACAGGAAATAGATCTAGATTCATAATTGATCTCATGAGTTGAGCAAGTAATCACACAACGAAAAGAAGACTGACTTGTTGTGTAGTTTGAATTCCATGTTTGATCGAATTCGGCATCCTGTAGGTGAATCCACTACTTTCGGTATCCACGTGCATGCCAATCCGATGCAGGAACAATTCCCGGTACA
>JAYDZE010010935.1:0-10394 GCA_034509125.1 Monilaria moniliformis
TCGTATGAATGATTATTAATTGATCGTACTTTGAAAGTGTACTATTATCTTGAATGCGGATGCTAGAGATAAGATTACACTTTGTGATTTTGTATGCTCAAATTAATTATCCATCTGTTCAAGTTTGTATCTTGTTTTCGTATTCGCTTTTATTTGTTTCCAATTTTCAAAAACATCTTGAAAATATGGTTCGTGTGTTTAGTTTAGGAATTGTGAGCACAAAATATTGCGAATAGTAGTCTTCCGTGGAATGACTCGTGTCAACCTATTTTAGTTTCAATAGGCCTCGTTTAATTGCGAGCAACCTAGCTCTAAAAGGGTTGAACAGTTATACAATTAATGGTGATCCTTAACAAAACAACATAAATCTCACCCTCCTCACACTTGAACTGGATTTACTAGAGGTAAGGCAATTCAAATTATGTGGGCGAGATTTAACATAGAATGACAAAAAGACTCTAAAAGGCCACAAAACACAAAACAAAACAAAGACAGAAAAAACGAAAATAAGATATAATAAAGAGAGGGGGGTAAAATTCACTAGTTTTGCCGATTGTGGCGTGACGGTGCTCACTTAGTTGAGCTAGGGGCATTCTGATCAATTTCGCTGGGTTGGATGTCTTCTTGTTCATCTGTCGGTTCTTCAATATCTTGTCTAGATAGGGGAACTATCTGCATTATCTCATTTGTTTGCACACTCGTTGGGTGAGAAGTGGTTTTTGGACCATGTTCCATCTCCTTTTTTCCTCCTCTCGGGTCATGCACGGAACATCCTTCTGGGTGTCTTCTAGAGCGTCTACTTCCTCATCCACTTCCACAGAGTAGTCTGAGTCGAATGCTGCTTCCAATTCCAATGGGTCTTGTTGCCTTTTTGGAACAAGTTCTTGGTTTTGCTCTTCTTCCTCATGGGCTGCTATTTTCATTGGTCCTGCTTCAAGTTTACCTAATTTCTCCTCCTTTATTGTCCTTCTCATTTCTTACGCTGCTTTCTTGTGCAGGTCTCTCCAGTATTTCTCTGTCTCAGCCTTGTCCAAGATCGGGCTCCATTCCTTTTGTTTCTTTACCACATTGCAACCTTTGACCTCTGCAGTTGCTTTCTTCCCCCTTTCTTGTGGAGTAGGTTTTGGTGACAGAGTTGGTTGGGGATATGTTTCTAGTGTGATTTTAAGTGTAACCTCAGTAGTTGCCACTTGTTTCCTTCCTCTGGGGGGTATTTCTGGTGCCGGGAAAAGGTTGGATTTGTGGTTTTCTCTTTTTGGAAATGGAGAGTCTTCTGCATATGGCTAAGTATTATGAGGTAAAAAGACATTTTGGGAGATATTTATTGATTGTGAGAGGACTTGAAATTGAATTTGAAGTGATGGTGCCGCAACTCAACCTTATTCGGCAGGCCAGTCAATCCTAGCCTTATTGGGATTCGGCCCTTGCCCTTCGTATCAAACCCTAGCCATTGATTCGAGTTTTTTTCCTGTTGTGCTTCTTTAATCCTCCAGTTTAGCTAATGATACCCCTCATTCTCCGAATTTGCCCATCCCCATCATTTTCATGATCTAGGCGGAGCCACCGTGCCAAACATATCTTGCGCATAACTTGCTAGGCGAAAAAACTAGTTTCAACCGTATACCCGTAGTTGAATTGTATCTAACTTGGTGCATACACTAAGGAATTAGAGTACACCTCGGTTTTTGGTTGGCCTATCTGATCAAGTTAATTTGCTCACACCCCACCCAGAATGTTACCCTTTGCCATGTTTTAAGTGCTTACGTTTCAAGGAATTATGAATTCGAATTTCCAGAGGAATTATGTATTGAATTGTGTCCACCTCTATCTCACTTTGATCTGAATTTTTTGCGAGGTACGCTGGTGTTGGTAATGCGCGATGGAGCACCTCGGTTTTATACGCCTCGACAGCCCGTCTTATCCTCGAACGTTGCACCTAGTACCGTTATACAGGACCCGCAAACTGCCAAGCTGATGGATACAAACACTGGAAACTTGGCAGAGAAGGTGGAGGGAATGGAAGGGCAACTGGCACAACAAGGGAGACAAATTAAGAGCTTGGAAGAGGCGTTCCATTTATTGAGGAAAAGTTTGGGAACCCTTCACAATGGACATGTGGAACATAGTCCGCAAGCCACAAGAGATGAAGGGGAAACAACACCACCTATCAGCCCAGCGAAGAGAATACAAGCTAAAGAAGAGGAAGAAGGAACTTAAGCCACGATCGATCTCAACAGGCCCAGTTCATCGAAGCCCACACCTGCGCGCCGAAGCAGGCGCAACTAATAACCAGCTATGACTCCCCCTTAGTTTTCTTTTCTTTTCTTCTTTTATTTTTCTTTTCTTTTTAGTCGTTGATTGTTGTTGTTTTCCGTTGTATGTTTGTCTTGTCTAGCCGACAGTTTCATCTCACACCTTGGACACACTTCGTGGCGTCCAAGTGTGAGGAGGGTGTTGTCCGTTGACCTTGTTGTCATCACTAGTATAACCAAAAAGAGATTAAGCAGTTTATAGGCACTTAATAATTTGGTTGGTAAATCTGATTAATTAGAGTATGACGAACTACCTTAAGTAATGCATTACACTACTCAAAGGAGAGAATTAAGCCAAGTGGAGCCGTCTCCACTATATTCCCTTTTGAGAAGATATAGATTGGAAGCAGAATTTAGATATTCCCAAGTCAAGAAAAATTGGAGAATGATGAGAGGTATACGGTGACCACTTGAGCCTAATTCTTTCGAATCATCACCTAAGCAAACACCCTAGAAGCCTTGATTGAACCTGAATCCTATTTTCTGTAACCTTTAAAATACACAAAAGACAATAAGAGTACCAATACACTGCACTGAGTGAAGGTACAAAAAGGGCAAAAAGTTAAAAGAGCAAAAGACTACGATGAAAATGAGAAAAGCAAGGTGAAAAGAAGATAGAAAAATGCTATCAAACAATCATAGAATAAATACCCTATGTGAACACCTTCAGCCTGCCCAGGCAAGATGCTAGCCTCCAGTGAAAAAATTGTCGGGATCAAGTAAAATCAAGCCTAGGACCATTATGGCCTAACCTATAAAAAAATAAACCCTTAGCCCCACTACATCCTAATAATTAAGACCTCTTTAATCCATGACTTGGCCGCGAAATATCTCTAATTCTGCTTGACACAAAAAGCTTCATGAGGAAATTTACCCGAGAGGAATGGAAAGGAGAGAACCATGCATTACGTGGACTCAGCTATTAACGCTAATTGTTAACAAAATTAATCGCATGTCAACTGCCTAGTTTTCCTGTTAAAGTCTAGATGCTAGTGATTTTTGTTATTGAGTCTATGTTTTCTTTTCGCTTTTTCGTATTTCTTGAGTCTTTTTTTTCTTTTCTTTTCTTTTCTTGAGTCGGGGGAGTATAGTCCGTAATGACCGTAATCCAGCCAGTTTGAGCTAACTTATTATGCTTAAGGGAAAACCTGCCTTAAGTGTGAGGAGGATTGATTAGGCCAGATTACGACCATTTGATTCGGTTGAAAGTTAAAGAAAACATGATAATCCGCACGAAAGGTGCATATGTGGCGCAGGAAGATAGGATATGTTGAGAGTTCAACTTGAGTTAAGAAAGGGCATGTGGCGGAGAGTTGAAGATTGAAGTCACTAGCATGGAAGACCAGTGAGCTGGCAAGGTGACGCGTCAATGAAGGCAAGATCATGTGCGAAGATGCTTTGAGAGGATTATACCTAAGGAATCTAGCCTCGAAATAGAATAAGGATTATGAGGGCGCGGGCACAAGGAAATATCTCGCACATGCCCTATGAAGCGGGTATGTAAATGAGAGGAAAGACAAAAGAAAGGGAGTTAGGCTCCACAAGTTCGCACACCGCAAAACATTCCTAAGTGTTGGAGTTCCTGGGAGAGAGATGGAGAAGATGTTAAGAGCTACCATTGAGTTTCTCGGAGAACAACCTCATTCTTTAGTTTTACCCAACTCCGATCCTTAGCCGCAGATCCTTAAGCCTTTTCGTTGCCGTTACTGGTAAATAAAATTCAATATTTGAATATTGTATGCTAGTAGTTATCTTTTCAGTTTGTAGTTAAATGGATTGTAAGCAAGACTTGTCGTTTATCTATATGCTTTGAATTTTCATAGTTAAATCCTGTTTGTTAAATCTTAATGTGACGTTGTTTGAAGGGCGTAGTCCTTGTTTTTGGAATGCTAAGTGTTAAAAATCATTTGTTGCTTCATTGATTAGGTTTATGCATAGTGTAAGTCTCCATGTTTAATGTTAGATAGTAGAGTATGTAATTGCAAATTGCTGGTAAGTTTTATGAATAGATTAGATGTTCTTGTCTATTATTCTAGTATGTTAGTTTTGTTTTCAAATGTTTGTGCTTTATTAATTCCATTCCATGCGCTTTCAATAGTTTAGGTAGGTAGAGTAGCACGTGTAGCAGTTTGGTAGTCTTTATTTCACGTACTTAGATTTAAATAAAGGACGAACCTCACCCAAAATCCAGTCTGGCGAGGCCATAACTTCTGATCCTAAGCTATAGGGTTTGGAAGAGATGGAGGGGGTGAGTTGAGTAGTCCGAGTGTAGAGAGGGGGACCACAAGCCTTGCATTCAGATCCGTAAAAGCAAAAATGGTTGTTGAGTTTATTTCAGCTTTAGTGCGTAGTACTAACCTGTATAGTGCCACCTAGAGCACGTGAGAGTTAGATTTTTTTTTTCACAATCTGTTTAACTTTTTCAGATATTAGTTCGAGCACTAAGTGTAGTTAATTTTTATTGAACATGATTACTTAAGATACTTTAAGGTAAATAAGTAGATAACCTTTGTATCTAGGTAGGTAGCTTCCCACTTCAAAAACATGTGTGGCAGCATCGCCAACCCACCGAAACATACCTTCGAACTAGGCAAGAAACCAATCCTCGTGGATCGACATCCCCTACTTATCCATACTAATTTTAGTAATAGGAGAGTGGGGAACTACAAATATCTTTGACGGAACTGGCGTGTCCTCAACGACAACATGACTAATCTAGATCATCCGCATCAAGGGTACTTTTCACTTTGACTTGAACTTTTTGGGCACCATCTTGAGTCTAGATTGAAATTAGAGTACCTCTCCTCTGAATATTCTTGTCATGCTACATCTTTATCTTTTCTTTGCACCACATGGCTGCATCGTAAGCCCCTACTCGTAATTATTCTAACTCTTTAAGCTGTAACCTTCTATGCTCCTTACACTTGCTTGATTTCATGTTCATCGGCTGAGCTGCCCAGTATACTTTGTGTTCTAATTCAACTTGGAGATGACACATTTTTTCATAAAACCAATCGACAGGGAGGCATTCCAATAGAAGGTTTGAAATGCGGTTCAGTAGGCCTACAATGCATCATCAAGCTTAGCACTCCAACCATTCTGTGTTGTATTGATTGTTTTCTCCAATATATGCTTGATCTCCCACTTAGATACCTCGGCTTGTCTATTGGCTTGGATGTGGTATGGACTACTTAGCTTGTGGTGAACTCCATATTTCCTCATTAGTCCTTCAACTGTGCGGTTGCAGAAATAGATTCCTTGGTCACTGATTGTTGCTCTCGAGATTCCGTATCGATTAAAGATGACAATTTTCAAGAATATAGTGACCTATTTAGAATCATTTGTTCTGGTTGCTGTTGCTTCAATATATTTCGAGACGTAATCTATAGCTAGTATAATGTAATTATTCTCGTAAGAGCTTGGGAAGGGACCCATGAAATCCATTCCCCGAATTTCAAATACTTCACAAACTATAAATGGTACTTGGGGCATTTCATCCCTTTTGGACATTCCTTCCATCAGTTGACACTTTTCACAGCTTCTGCAATATAGGTAGGTGTCCCTATGGAGAGATGTGCAGTAGAAGCCATTTTCCTTGCGATTTTCTTAGCTTCAAAATGCCCGCCGCATGCATATGAATGACACTACTTTAAGAGTCCTTGTGTTTTTCCTCTGGATCACACCTCCTTACGATCTAGCCTACTCTTATCTTCCAGAGGTATGAGTCGCCCCATAGGTAGTATTTGCTCTCACTTTTCAGTTTCATCATTTTTGCTCCACTGTGTAAATCTGTGGGGGGTAGCTGCCCAGTGGAATGGTAATTTACCAAATCTGAATACCACGGCTCCCTTTCTTGAACTCTCGGTGTTTCCTCTGCATACAAGCCTTTGTGTTTATGTCGATTTTCCATTTATTCTTCCGCAGTTTGAGCACTGCAGTTTGTTCTCCGCTCATTTCTTATTCTTTATTTCCAAATCGAATTCTTGAAGAAGCAACATCCACCGGATTAGTCGCAACTTTGACTCTTTCTTAGAAAGTAGGTACTTCAGGGCCGCGTGATCGGTGTAAACCACCACCTTTGATCCCAAAAGTAAGGGCATAATTTCTTAGAAGCATAGACGAATGCTAGCAACCCCTTCTCTATCATATCATATATCATTTATGTTGGGTTTAAAGTCTTTGATGCATATAGATGACATGACTTTGTTTTCCAAGCTTTTGCCCCAAGACCACCCAGATTGTGTCATGACTAGCTTCAAAACTTGGAATGCTTCTTGGCACTTTGCATTGAAGTCGAATGGGACATCATTTTGAAGCTAACGAGTAATTGGTTGGGCTATCTTTAAGAAGTACTTGATAAATTTTTGGTAGAATCCAGCATGCACGAGGAATCCTTGTGTCTCCCTCTGATAAGTTGAAGGCGGTAGCTGCACAATTACCTCCACTTTTGCCATGTCCACTTACATTCCCTTCTCCGACACTAGGTGCTCCAAAACGATTCTCTCTGATACCATAAAATGGCACTTCTCAAATTGGCTCCTCTTGTCAAGTGTGTGGTGTGTAGAATAGAGAAGCTAAGTTCTTGTACCTATGAAAAATAGAATCGCAGAAAATTTAGCAACATTTCACTAAAAAATATCGTAGCCAAAAATCGCCTTTTGTTCAGACCTTACATAAATATGATGTGCTTGGGGAAACAACATTGGTGAGAAATTCCTTCCAATCAAGCTCTTATCAGATTGATTAATCACTACAAAGTACAGACCAAAACTTGGTTAAAGGCTCGACGAAAATGCATGAAGAAAATCGAAGCCGAAAGAAAACAAAATTCTCTGAACGAATCTATCGAACATGTGGTGTGAAAAATAGAGCATCAATGGAGACTACCGCCGGTCCGGACCGACCCATCCGATGGATTAACTGGACCAAATGTCACAAGTGAGGTTTGAACCATAAATAAATGAATATCATATGAAACACCTTATCCGCTACACCACAAACACTTTCATAACATATTATGAACATTAAATATTCGTATTAGAATAATTGAAATATTTTTAAAAAATGTACACACACATTATTCCATCACACACACAAGTACACATACACATACTACATACACATATATTGCACACACATACCCATATTTCACACACACACCCATATTGCACACACCCACATTGCACACATACATATTGAACACACACATATTGCACACATACAGATTATTCCATTATAAATATAAGCACACACATACATTATTCCATTACACACACACACTGCACACACACACACATGCACACACCCACGCTGCACACACATACATGTTTTTGACAAGAATAATCTAACTAATTAATTCAATTCAAAAATCAAGATTCTAATTTGCAGAATTGAGCCCTAAACTAACTATACAGTACACACTTTTACCTGAGAGCTGAGGTATAAGCAGTGGTGCGTGCAACGGAGAGCAGGTTGGATTCGGCAGTGGTGCAGCACAGAGGTGGGTGGCGGCAAGCTGGGCTAAACCTTGAAGGCTTAAGCTGTTGGAAGCGGGGGCAGGTCGCAGAGGAGAAGCGACATCCCATTGGAGCCTCAAAGGGCCGACGACGATGTAAAGTGAGGTGAGAGAGAGATGGAGTAGTCACCGGCGATTCATAAAAAGAGAGACAAATGTTAGAATGTAATTAGGGTATTTTAGTTTTTGTTTACAAATTTGATTCAAAAAAACTAAAAAATAAACCGTATGACTCATTTTCAGTTATTGGTAAACAAACAACCGAGAACCATTTAAGCATCCCTAGATTTCTTGGCATTTTCTAAAGAAGCATGTGCCTTGCAGAAACTAAAATAAGGCACGTAACTTGAGCAACTATTTTTAAAAAAACACAGATTGAATGTCTATGAAGATAATAATATGAGTTGAAAATAGATGAGATTTTTGACTAATTACAACCTATAAATCCACAAAATATATATGTGGTATTTGAATTAAAAATAAATGCAAAATGCCATGGGTGTATATGGGCTCATTATTTCTTTTTAACATTTGGATGTCCCGATTAATATGGGCAATGCAAATTAGAGAACAAGGTCCATTCCTTGGATTAAAATAATCAAATTCAATTCAAATTAAGTTCAAGAACTCCTAAATACGAGGATAAATTCCTTACAAATTCAAATACAGAGATTAAGAAATAAATTATCATTGAGATCTCGTATTTCAGTAATAAGCAAGAAGGACTTATCTCAACATGAATACTTTAGTGCTATGCCACACCGATGTTGTTAGTCTCCAAATGTTAGAATACTCTCAAACTGACACTGCAACATTTCATGATAGATCGTCCAAGTCTATCTAGCTGTGAAGTTAATTTTGCTTTGCAAGGCACCAACTTAGAGACCTGTAGTGATGACCTGACCATTCAGTCTATAATTTAGAAGATTTACACATGTTTGCTCAATCATAAGTTCTTGTCAAACAACATAATATGATATTTCAAACTAATGTGACAAACATAAATTTATATTCTTAAGTTGGGAAATAAGGTTTACAATATTATCTTGTTTGTTTGGTGATTTATACTATTAAGTGGATTATCTGTCTATCTGCTTATGTGATAATTATGTACACAAACCATTTTCTCCAAAATGACTAAGCAATGGTTATAATTTTATTTGTTCTTCTAGAATTATACATGGTCACATAAAATGGTTTATGTTTGAAGTAATTCTCTTGGGGTCCCTGACCACCCTAGTGGCGACTTGATGTTTGAGAATTAAAAATTCACACGGATTAAACTTCAGATGACAGCTATAGAATTTATTTATGGCAGTGCGACCTCACCTAGGAGGAGTAAAAAATAGAAATAAATTCTTAGTGTATGGTATAGCTTAGGTATAATCTGGTAGACATGCTACCCTATTAGTGTCTAGTCTATCTGTCAAATTGGGTGGCCAGAAGAACCCGTAGTTGTTAAAATCAGTATCGATCACCTGGTGTCGTTCCATCCTCTTTCATCTATTCTGAAACACAACAAGCTCAAAGGACAAACTTTTACTGATAGGAAAATGAATCGAAACCAAGTTCTAGTCACAGAAGACATTATGTTTGTTCTTAATCAACATTTGTTGTGGAGACAATTGCAAAATCCCCTTATTGCCAAAGATATCATAGAATGATATCTAGAATTAATACATAATTCTAATCTAATATACGAGAATGCATTTAGACAGGCAGTAGATTGAAAATACAGATCCTTAGGCATGTTCCTAGAGTTCAGATATTTACTTTTTTGGCAGAATCTTCTTATTGATTAATTATAGTAGATGGCTTGCAACTCCCACCACTCCTCCACAATAGCACTACCTTAGAATCTTCTGGCCTATTCCATCCTACAACTTTAATATTATGTGGGCAATAATTCTCCAATCTTAATAATTGGGGTAGAGAGCATAAAATCTAGAGCAATACTGGGGGTGACAATATGTGAGTGTGTATAGTTGTGCAATTTTTGTCATCATTCCCATTATTTATAGGGTTGGTGGGCTAGGTCAGAGATTCTTAAAGGATTAGGGCTGGGCTTCCCAATGGTCTTAATTCTTTAAATTGAGTCCAACTTAAATTATGTTTATAAATATTGATTAACTCCACTATTGAATTAATATTGTGCTGCCCGTCCTGATCCATATTGCGAATATGGTTCCTTTTTAATTTATTATTTTCAGTGTTTGAGATATCCAATAATCATTAATTAATTAGAAGATACTGCTAGCTTTAATTAATTAATTTGTTTTCCAAGAGTGGTCTAGTTTAAATTATTATACTAAGGCCCAGTTTGGTGGCCAAGTTAAAAGCCTGATAGGATTAATTAGCATGGCCCAACAGTTGTAATCTTGTGTTTGGTAGCAGAGATAATATATATCTCGGCCCGGCGGGCCGAAGCAATTTAATCGCGGCCCGCCACATTTTCTGCCCAAAACGCTGCCGTTTCCTCTGTTGCTGCAAGAGATACAATCGCACCATTTTGGTGCGATTGGCCACTGTTTCACCACGATTCTCGGTTATACCCTCTCCCATTCTTC
>JAYDZE010010946.1:0-10394 GCA_034509125.1 Monilaria moniliformis
TGTCTGCTTTAATTAATTAACAGTCCAACTATAATTAATTAAAGCCCAATATCCTAATCTAGTCCATATATCTTTCACAAACGGGGCCATAAGATCTAATAAAAAATCAAGCTAGTATAACATGACTAAATGTCCAAATAAAAGAAAATAAAACTTACATAGGAACGAAATAGACTTTGATGCTAACTTTGTATTTGGGAAATTTATTAATGCAGTATACTAACGCTGCATTGGGTCTTATTATTTGTTCATGATAATAATTTGGGTTGATTATGTGATCTATCTCCAATTTCTACCATCTTTTCAAAAAACTCCTCCAATTTTGCAAGAAAAAATTGATTTATGACAACTAAACTTCAATTTTTCTTAACACTATGATACACATACAATTCTGTGTAGTTAAGAAAAATACATTACATTTATTGTCATTCCATCTCTGTAATAGGTAAATGCCTCCTTTTCTCCTGAAGTTGTCGGAAAGCACTCAACATCTTATGATTATGAATCCATCAGTAGCTGAATTTAATTTTATGTTGAAAATTGAGACAGTAACTTAAATCTTTAAATCATAAGCCAAGAGAGAAAACAAAATAAATCGAGAATCCTCATCAGAAATCCTCATTCAACGATAATGGATAACATTTATTGCAAGTTGCGAGTTACAACTGATTAGTCTGCTTCACTTCTTCATATCTAACAAGCCAAAACACCACGAAATCAACAGGCTTTTCAGTACAATTCACTTTCCTTGTGAGTATGGATCACACAATCTGAAGTCGGGTAGGAAACACAGGTCAGCAGGTACCCCTCCTTCATCTGGTTGTCATCAAGAAACGAACCATCAGACTGATCCACAGAGCCCGACGCAATCTTCCCTGCACAGGTGGAGCATGCCCCAGCCCTGCACGAGTAAGGCAGCTCGACTCCTGCAGATTCAGCAGAGTCAAGGATGTAACAATCATCGGGCGCCTCAAATTCACACTCCTCCCCATCTGCTCCAATCAATTTGACCTTGTATGTGGCCATTGCAGATGCCCTGAAATCAGGCTTTGCTCTCAAGCTGAAGGCTTTGGTGACGCTCTTCACAGACCCCAACGAGGCTGGGATTCTGATAAATGAACTCGCAGTTTGATTTTGTGGCAAGCTTGTGATCAGGGAGGTGGTCGGAAGGCGTGCAGACGCCATTTTCTCCTGAAATTTTTTTTGCCATTTCAAACATGTTGGTAACACAAACAACACAAATGCAGCATTGCATTGTCATGAATGTATACTAAGAAATTGAGTGCAAAGCCGTGTTGAATGTATAATTCAGTAGTATGAGCACTCATTAACAGCAGAGCTAAGCATAACACAGAATACCAGACTACTGGGCGTGCCCACTCTACGGCAATGGTGACTATATACGTTACACATATGACTTGCTGCAGATGCCTAAAAACACCAAAGGATAACAAGGATGCATTTTCATGAATGCATAGCAAGAAGTCCTGCGAAATTGAGAGCCAATCCAAATACATTGAATGTTTGATTCTAGACTGTGAAGCGTGCACAGTCTATGGCAATGGAAATATATGGGATGTATGCCTTGTTGCCGATGACATCGAAGGATAACGATGATTCAATTGTATCGCAACAAAGCAATATGTGTTTGGAGCATTATGAGAAGGGCAGGCGAATTGCTCTTTGCCCTTCACTCGAAGCTCCAAAGCAAGCAACAATTAAGTTGATTTGCTTAGACAGTCCTAAGCCAACAATATCGACAAATGACTGCAAACAACGAGAGTTCGAAAGAAGAAAGCTATGACCAAACAGATACCAAAAATCGACAAAATGCAGCCATTCTGGATTTTTGCGTTGGATGCCAGTTTTTAAGCTGAAAATTATATCATAAAAGCAATAAATTTAAAATGTGAAATTATCATCAACTCATTTTACCACAGCGAATAATGGTTAAAAAGATCAATATTAAAAGAGTAGATCCACAAATAATCACGTCAATTTCCCTTCGTAATCAAATCATGCTCATTTGGATGGCTCCTCTAAAACAGTCTTAAACATTTGGAAATAAAACAAACAAACCAACATCTCGCCAAGATTTACACATGGATCTTCGGGAAAATGGCAAAAGATTGAGTTGTTCTAATTCTCTATTTTGAAAATGAAACTAAACCAGAAACATAAAACATAGCAGATACATAACATAAAGGAAAACCAGATCAAGAATGAAACAAACTAGTAATTCTACAAAGATTAAACAGAAACAATCACGGCTAGTTCCAGAGAAAGCGAGCAAAATCTAGACATTAAAATGAAGGCTTACACAAAATTTTCAAGATCTGATGCGATACAGTGGTTCAGGAAAAACGGGAGCGGCGCTTCTTGTATCTGCACGACGGAGAAACCGAGGGGCACGAAACAAGGGTTTAAAGAATTAGTTGCATGTACAATCTTCACTCGCCACCAATGCCATCTATTTATAGGAATAAATTTCGCTTTTGGCTAATTTCCCATTCATACAATTTTCACCTATTTCTACAATTTTAACATGATTTTTTTGGGACGTTTTGTAATAATATTATAATCTTTTAATGCTATTATAAAATAATAATTTTAGTATTTTCCGTACTTGAAGAAATGACGTGACATACCAATTTTTCTAATTCGCATGTAGATAGTTTGTAAGGATGTTTTGTTATGTAATAATACATGTTATTTTCACTCTTCGAACACTAGAAAATAATTTGATTAAAATTAATAAAACCAACCTAATTTTGTAAAATTAGATTAAAATTATTCTGTGCATTCGCATACACAGTAATTCGTTGTAATTAAATTATAATTATAATTATAATAAATAAATAATATTTAAAATTGATGGGTCATAAAGGAATAGATACACTGTACATTCATATATACATAAACTAGAGCAAGTGATATTCTATTATAAGTAAGTATAGAATTGTAGACTTTTATGAAGAGTGAATTCCAAGAGGAAGGAAGAGGCGCCTTTTGGGAATTGGGAATGGGCAGGACTAGCCTACTAGGAAGAGCCGTATGCACCTCTAACCTCTTTCAGCTGTAATCTGCGGTCAATCATGATCCACTTAATATTTAATACCGTATTATGACAGCTATATATTTGTTTTTCAAAAAATAATTAAAATGATAATGGCACTCCATCGTTCTTCTGTCATATTTCTCCGTATAGATCGATGATGGAATCTATCTCGATTTTTAGTAATTTTATCAAATTTATTTCATTTCTTTTAATATTTATTACTTATATCACAATTTTTAGAAATAGTATCAATTTTATTTCAATCTTTGTAACTTATCAATTTTATCTCATCTGTCCAACTTGTAAGAATTTTATCAATCATTTTTGAGATAATTATTTCTAAAAGATAAAAAATAAAGTTCAATATTAGTATCCTCATATTTATATTAATTTTCGGAGTAAAATCATGTGCTATACTCCGACACGTTGTGTCATGATTCAATCATTTGAGTGAAATTTCAAAATAAAATTGATACAAGTTAAAAGATTAAAATGTAATTGCTAAATTAAAAAGATTTGGATGAAATTGCTACAATTACTAAAGACTGATAAAATTAATAATTCTAAAAGATTTTGATAGAATTGATAAAATCACTAAAAATTAAAATCAAATTGTATTTGCATTTCTGGAAAGCCGATTGGGTAAATTTCTTTAGGGGTACACGAGACAATTCGCTTGCAACGTACGAGAAGGATTTATGATGCACGGTACAAATTTAGAGTTTACGGTTTTAGGTGAAATACATGATACACAATACAGTTATAAAAGTAATTTATTATTAGATTAAATTAATCCTCATCCATTATAATTTGAAAGTTATAATGAGATATTATGAATTGAAAATTTACAATCTCAATACATTCAACAATGTAATTGATTAATATTTATCGCGTACTGCATTGCAAACGAAAAGTAGGAAATGTGCAGTTTACGGTTATACATAATTATTAAGGCTATTTACCTGTAAATTTCCTCTCTTTTTTTCAAATTCTAGTTTTAAATTAAATAACACATTTAAAACAATAATAATAAAAGCAAAGTAACATCTTTAAACAAAATTATATTCAACTCAACAATACTATTTATAATAAAATATACACCTCTTCAATCCATATGAAAAATAAAAAATGTTATTTTGTCAAATTTTGTGTAGTACAGAAGTTAGGCCATCTCCACAATAAACAATAAAATATAAACGCAATTGATACTAATAAAGCATAATAGCATAGAGCAGCATTCAGGCACAAAATTCATGATAATTTGAAAGAAAGATGCGTTGCGGCTTGCCCATGGTACTCTTCAAGTACAAAACACCTCCATCGAACACAAAAATTCCCATGTTAAGAATATATAAGTTCAAAAAAGCACATACAAACTGCAGATCCTTCCTAAAACTCCAAACAGATATCGACTCTCTCAAAAGATGCGTTGCGGTTTGCCCATGGTACTCTTCAAGTACAAACACCTCACCTGTTAGCAAGCAATAAAACATCCCCCAAATTAGCATATCCTTAAAAGATGTTTTCGAAGACTCATCAAACACCTTATGGAGAAAGATTTTTAGAGATAAACATCCCAAAGACATGATAAAGGTCTATTATAATATATAAAAGAACAGTAAGACAGACTCACGTTTTGCCAGTTCTTCTTCAGAAGAGAGACCAGAAAGTTAACACTCATTTGAATGTTTTGAAAGAGTTGCTTTTCTTCCATGTCCAAGTTCCCAACAGCTACTCCCATGCAGAGCACCTTTTTCAATTGGAACTTGATAGTAGCCTTAGTCTCATTCACCTTGGACTCGAGAGACTCTTGGTGTGTCACAAGAGTAGGGAACTTGCCTGCATTCAAGGAGATATTAGATTAATGAGTTAGCTCAAAAGACTAGACAGACTCAGTGATTCAATGTCCTCAAACAACCAGAAGCAAGACAAATGAGTCCTGGACTTGAGGTACATAACAATCCCAGCACACGAACAATTACCAGCTTTGTTTAGACCGGGTCCCAAAAGACGAGGGATCTGCTTGATAACAGCCTCTGAGGCTAAGAAAGCATGATACCTCTTGGCGAGCTTCTTCACCAACTTCTTGTTTTTGTTCAACTTTTTCAGAGCCTCCACATCCATGGACTCTAAACCAATTTTTTCAGCCTGCAGATATATTTGCACATCATTTAAGTAAAAAAACAATGGGACACTATCTAAATTTTCAGAGTTCAAATTCCTTAAGCAGAAAGAATTTATCTATAAACACTTGACATCCCAAAGTATATAATATGGAATGGAAAAAATAACACATTTGTTGAGTTGAACCTATTTTGGAGAGATATGATATCTGAGTTGAGCAAAAAATAGACTATAATCACACATAGATTACAATCTCAACCTCATTATCAAATGAAGTGGTTTCCTGTGAATGAATGAAAAGAAGCAGAAAGAAATACTTCAAATGAAAATAATAAAAAATAACAAATTCTTATAATGTTTTTCCTCAACTCTGGAAAACATGCCTCCACCCCAATGCGGAACACTGGAATTATGGCGTGAATGTCGAGCAACAAAATGAAAAAGAACAAGGATGGTTCTGATCTCATACGTTTCAATACATGCAAAACAATCTCATTTTTCCTAATGAGGAAAACACAAGTAAAAAAGAGAAATTATACCTCTTCCACATGCTGAGCGTCACCAAGCATGCAAATCTTCATTTTTGGCCGGGGAATGTGGGGCAACCTAACAGAACCGCTGAAACGCTTATCCTTTTGAGGGTCATAGTTTTTCAGACCAATCTGTAGCTCAACTGTCTCAGTGAAATTTCTTTTTTTCTCCTTAGCGTCCGATACTATCTGGGTGATAGTTTCTCTCAAGACTTCACTCTGAAGCTTACTGCAAAACCATAATTGACGAAATCAAATTAGCAGGCCCACAGAACAAAACTATCTATGAACAGTCTTCCCAACTAATTTATACCAGCAAAATGCATTGATCATTATTTACAATATGAAAACTAGCTTACAAGAGTCGCTTGAAATCAACTGGACAAAAATCTCGGCCTACTTACAACGAAGAACATTAACAAATTAACATAGTACGCACAACACAGATCACAATTCTACACCTAAATTTTTCCTAGGACCATTTTCATTTATATATTTTTCCGTTCATATCACTGAAATTGCGCAAGTCACAGGAAAAAGTTGGCACGAAGCAGAGATAGTTAACGAGATTGATAACAGAACAAACTCGAAAACATAATCTAAATCACTTTGGTGCAGAAAAAGATCGACAGTATTGTTGATAAAAAAATAAAAATTAAGCTCAATCTAACCTCATCCTTCAAAATTTCGTGAATCGCAGCTTACTTCTGCACATCAACACCAAACAAAACTTGTCAGCAAAAATTCAACCAAATAATGGAAAGCATACGCACACCAAGCAGGCAAGGAAAGAGTGGAGGGAGAAACCTGATGAGTGATGGGAAACACTGGTAGGGTTTGTGAGCGAGAGCGGTGTGGGTGTAAAGATAACTAAGGTCTAAGTCTAACAGAAGATAAACCCTAACGGGCCTTTTCATTTGGCCCATTGGCCCTAATTGATAAATCTATTTTATTCGTGGCAGCCTGCATCTGAGCTCTCTGTGTTTGTTACCGAAAAAGTCCTATTAGATAATATTGTCAAAATCAGAAATTAAAAAGGGATAATTTAATAAATATAAATATATACTTAAAATAAATGTGATTAATTGAATATTATGAACGAACAAAAAAATAGTATGAAATCGTCCCACAAAAAATAGTACAACAATTTAACAATTGCAGTGAAGATTTAGATATAATTTTGTAGTGAACAAAAAACAGTATGAATTCGTCCCGCAAGAGACGGGACCAAATTAACAATTTTACTTATGCATATATATAAATGAATTTTCACTAAATTCTCATTTTGTGTACACTCATTTAAAAATGTGGGATGATTACGGTCGTGTGGCACTAAAAGCGTGTATAGACGTATGTATGTATAGAAACTGTAAAAATAGAAATTAATAATAAAAATAGACGTGTGGCAACTCTCTCTGTTTCTCTCTCTAGAAAATGGGCACAGGTTGGAGAGAAGCAATTTGCGACACACTCGGAAGAGATAGAAGCACCGACTCCTGGCGGTGGCGGATAAGCAGCTATCTCCTAGGGGCAGCAGAAGCAATCCTCGACTCCTCGTTTGCGTTGCAAAACTGTTGGTAGTAAGAATGTGGAGAAACAACAAGGTTGATCTGCTCAATCCGAACCCCAAAACTACTCCTCCACCCCCAAAATTAATCCATTTCGGCTCCAACTCGTCTTTTCCCATGTCCCCCCATCCAGACTATGTGTAGATTGATATATGTTTTGATTAAAGATTTTGTGTTTAGGAGCGCAGGATAGTTGCAGAGCGTATACACAGCGCGTGAAGAGCGACCAAGGAACGACAATCTACACTGCAGAGTGCTCCAACACCTTCTGCATCCCCGCTGACATCACAAAACTGTCAAACCTATTCTCGAAGCCGTGCAAGATTTTGCCCTCAAATTCAACAGAATACCCTTAGTATTTGAACAGGAAAGCAGCAACTGATTCTTCGATTTCAAGAGTTTCTAGTTTAAGCTCCGACTAATCAAACCAATACTATCTCACAGATCTCTGAACATCCAAAATAATAGTGTTCTACATCATGAGTCTCATGACCAAACTCACCATCACTATATTTAATTTATCTTTCAACATCTTATATGTAGAGAGAAGATAAGGGAATCAAAGCCGTGCAGAATTGCAAATAAACAAGAAAGCCAGATCCTTGAAACAGAGAGCTAATCAAATTCTAATCTCTACTAGTTAAAGTTAATCCAAGTGCTAGCTTAGAACATTCCCACTAGCATCTACAGTCAACAAAGAAGTTCAGTATTGAACTAATAATGAAAACCAACAAAATACAATCACCATACAAAAGCAGAAATGGTGGCAAAAGGAACGAAACTGAAATGTGCGGAAACAAGCAAGGCAAGTAGCTAAAACTCAAAAGTGCATAACTGCAATTGTCAGAATATCTAATGTTCTTCATCTAAGGATAAATCATCTCTATCATCAGGCGAGTATATGACGTCTCTTTAACAATAAAAGCTTCAGAAGTAGAAAGTTCTCAACCAGCAGTAGACGCGCCTTGATCAGAACCTATGTAGCTGCGTTAGCGCCCCAATCCACAAATATAAAAGCTTCAGAAGTAGAAAGAGTACAAAGTTTTGCATGTCTTCCTAGTTAAGTGCTTAAACATTGATTTTGAGGCGCCACTGGTCCTCATTCATAGAGATAACTTATTCTGCGACAACCTATAGGCTATAGGAAAAGAATTATGAAATACGAAAAATGAAATACGAAATATGAAATAACAATACAAGGCAATGGTTCAATGCTCAATACTACATGATGCAATAACTATGGAACAAGGACATAGATAACATCACTTGTTAAACCTAACAAAAAGAAATCAATTATTCAACTTCTCCTCCTCCAAAACAGTCAAACCAATAGTCTTTCTAGGGTGAAGGTGAGACAAGGCGCAGCACCACCAAGGCTAGCAACAGTAGAGACCAGTTTCATATAAGAAATCAAACCCAGCATAAGTGAGACAGTTTTCGTTATTTGCCTTGAGAATATAAGCATGTATTTCAACCAAACAAGTGCAAGGAAAGGAATGACTATTTTTGGGGCAAAGTGACTGAATGACTAATGTATATTCAAAACTATAATTCATGTGATTGTAGTAATTAATATTTATAACTAACTCTAAACTTTTAGGGCATCTACCAACATTTTCACCAACAGAAAACTCAGGCAAAAAATGGACTAACTAAGAAGCTCAAGCCAAATCCTACAGAAATTATTACCATGACTCGAATTCTAGACATATTACTCATCCTACAATGATACGTTCGTGAAATTATAAGTGACAAAACAACAGAACTGAAAATTCAATACAAAATTATGCAGGAAGACTTAGAAATTCATAATCAAAGTGGTTTATCACGGGCACCAAACAATTAATCGGATAAACCCACAGAAAAAGGAGCTAACCAGAGAATAATCTCAGAAATTATGCAGAAGAATTATTAGTTGAGGCAGGCTGGTGATTTACGACCAAGGGCGGGCGCAGAGCTCGGTGATTAGCGTCTTTCTGCTTCCGAGCATTGTACATTTCTTCGGTCTCCACCACAACCAACCTTTTCACCTGTACTCAAAATTATATATAAATAAACATATAGAAAGTACAAATTGTCGATTCAATCGAAGCATCATGACAGCAAAAACAGAGAAATAATTCAACCAACTAGCATAGGCCAAACAAATAGAGAGAGAGAGAGAGTACCTGTTGGATCATTCCACGGACAGTAGGGGTATTCCAGCGCATAACGGTGCGGTTGCATTTGGTGAGGCGCAAGGCCTCTAAGGTGCGGCGGTGGAGCTTCCTCGTACCTGGAATTCCTCTCACCAGCGTTATGTACAGATTACGACTCCACGCAACTGGAACATTTGCTTTAAATGCATTGTATGCGCTCATTTTTCTTCAATCTTATTGACCAATCTCTCAATTTTGAATATGAATGAGAAGCAGCAGACCTGCAGAGAAAAGGGGGAAGACGACTTAGACGAGGGCTGCACAAATGATATGGTCGGCACAGGGCACGAACCGAGCCAAGCCTAATACCAGTAGGCTCGAGCTGGGCTCGTGAAAGTTATACTTGAGCCCGAATTCAAGCATTAAATTGAGCTCGAGCCCGAGCCCGACTAGCGGTTTTCTTTATTTTTTTTCTTTATTTTTTTTATTGATAAATATAATTCAATTAAAAATATCACAATTATAATTATAACTATATAACTATATGTAATTCGATTAAAAATATTACAATTATTATTATAACTATGTAACTCATGTCGTACTTGGCAATTATATATTATATACTATACAAACCTATATTATATTCATCTCATAGTTAAATTAGTTACAACCCCTAGAATATAAATAGTTATATAAATTATATATATCTTATGTTATAATCACAAAGACATATCATGTGTCATTTTAATAAATTCAGTATATTATGATTGCACGCAGGGACGGAGGGGCAATGGGGCCTGGGGGGGCCCATGGGCCCCCCAGGAATTTTGAAAAAGTCCAAGATCATTTTCGTAATTTTATAAATATTTATTAAAAAAATAAAAAAATAAAAATAGATGTACAAATCTGAAAGTGAAATCTGCATTCACATCCAATTTCTTCTCTCCATTTGCTCCTTCCGGTTTCTTCCTGCAGC
>JAYDZE010010957.1:0-10392 GCA_034509125.1 Monilaria moniliformis
AAAACATATCTATAAACTTTTTAATGGTACGCTAAGTTGAGCAAATTTTCTAACCGAGCGTTCCATTAAAAAGTTTAGAGATTGTTTTTTGTATTAAAAGATTTTATTAGATACCCAATCTCTTTCAGCTTCTTCCAGTATGGTTCTTCTTTTGACATATATCTGTCTTTTATCCGGGCCTTGTTTTTCTTCTTCTACGTTCTGAGTGGATGCACCCAGCATAACTCTAGATCTTCTCCAGATTTAAACTTCTAGATTTGCGGCGTCCCGGATAATACTTCCACGTCATCTGTATGCGCCCCAAATACATCTTAAAAAGTTTATAAATATGTTGAGTCAACAGAGTTGCAATTCACAGGTGGAGGCACTGAAGCGGGACGGAGTGGCGGCAGGAGCATTGGCGGCGACGTTGTATCACGGCGGAGGCAAACGGAGAATGGGCGACACTGCGGTGGAACGGGGAGGCAAATAGGCAGCATGACTGAGGGGGCGGTGGAGCTGGGGAGTGGGGTGGCGGTGGAAGAAATAGAAATGTATTTACGACGTGGTTTTCGCAGATGAGGCGCTTGGTATTTATAAACAAACTTTACCGAGCACCGGCATCAGTTACCTACCGAGCACCGATGCTCGCCGACTGTCGGTATGAGCTTACCGACCACAAGTGACTCGCTAAGTGCTCAGAATAAAATCCCGCGAAAATATCGCGGCGACAATTACAGAGCACGTAGCGGTGCTCAGTAACCACCGAGCACCATGTGCTCGGTACCTTTACCCGGGAAGTATTAGCGCCAAAATGCAACGACGAGTTGTACGTTTGCTCGGTACATACTCGGTGACTTTAGATGTTACCGAGCACGGCTGTGCTCGCGGATACACTGAGCACTATTGTGCTCGGAAATCAGTTGACATATTCACTTTCCGAGTACGGTAACTGTGGTCGGAAGGTGCTCGGTATTTTACGGTGTATGCTCGCTAGGTGCTCGCTAAGTGGTCGATAATCAGCGAGCACACTAGTGCTCGGTCAATGGTGCTCGGTAAACCCCGCTTTTTTGTAGTGTTTGTAATATTCCTAGGATGTGTTAGAAGTATAGTGAAATGTTTATACATGCAACATCTAATATCTGAATGTGATGCAAAACCACTATACCAGGTATAAGCTGGAAAAAAGTATCAAATTCTGCTTTCTAATTATATTGATACTACGCTTTAGTATGTCATTAATGACACAAAAGAAAAAAGCTACACTACACATGAGAGGTGCATGTTTCATAATGATATTTCTTCATATTTCCAATCATTTATGATTTCTTAATATTATAATTTTTATATACATAGTATTGTCATTTTATAAAAATAATATACCTAGAGAAATAAAAAAAGAAAAACTTAATCAATAAAAAACTGACAAAAAATCATAAAGCAAAACTAAAATTAAAACTATATTTCAAATATCTATAATGAACGTTTTAAAAACTAGCTAGTATTATTTTCTGCATAAATAAATAGTTAGTATCCAATCCTCGTTCTGTCTCCAATTTGATCTAGTGATATTTGTAGGCGCTTAAAATAGTGAAATTATTAGTGGAATATCGTGGAACACAAAAGTTTGTGAGACAGAGGATTCCTATGATAATATGTATTTATTGCATTTCATATTGGGTAATTTTGCACTTTAATTGGATAAAATCTATATTTAACTCATGTTTCGATGTAGAAAATTTGAAGATATGAAAGCTCGAAGCATTATAAAATGTAATTGTAAAAGAAAGCAAAAATCGCAATAAATTGAGCAAAATTGAGTTGAATTGGCTAATTGTCGACTGCGTCATGTATAGGTAGCCCAACCAAGCTGTCCAACTTCAAGGTTTTGTAGGTTGCACGACCAGAAGGGCATTTCAGTCATTTTGTAGGAAAAAAAACCTAGCTCATTTTATGAGCTAGCGCCACCAGATTTAAAAATGAAGGAGAAATCAGATTAGGAACGGACCCTTCAACATATAACACTTCTGGAAAAGAAAAGGAATTTTACTCTCTCCAAAATACCTTGAGAAAACCAAGAAAAAGCCATGTGATAGCGCAGGAAGATTCATGAGTGTAACAAGGATTCACTCACCCAAATGTTCTATTTTATTTCATTCCAACTATATCAGTCACATTTTAGTTAGTTTGACTTAAATTTTAGTTGATGTTATTTGAAGGAACATTTTCGATTCGTTGTTTTAAGACTGATGTTCTTAGTTTGTTTTTAGCTAATGTTCGCTGATTTCCTATTGATAGATTTATTCAAATATTTTGATCATATTTAAGTCATGTTCATTGTTTCTGAATCTGACATTTGATTTTAGTTTTTAATGTTAAAATGTCTATATTCATGCTTTCTGATTTCAACCCCCTTTCTTTGCACTTTTAGTTTAGTTTCAAGTTTTTGTTGGTAATTCAATTTCTTGTTCATGTTTGCCTTTGCAATTTAGTTTAAATGATTTTGGATCAGTTGTTTACAAGTTTCCATGAGATTTAAATGTTTGAGTTGGTGCAATTTTAATTTCATGCTTTGAAGTTTTTAAAATGTTGAGTTCTTGCTTTCAAATGGGTTTGTTGATTTCAACTTTTGCAAAGTTTTAATGGTTGTTTTCTGCAAGTTTCCGCACTATCTGTTTGTTGCTCTATTTTTCATGTAGAAGAAGATGAACAGTGGTTTAGATGAATGTAATGTTTTATTTTGTACTGCACCTTCAAACTGCCCAGTTCAGCGTTAAGCCCAATTTAAATATTTCGCGAGTTGCAAAATATTTTCAATCTTTTCCTTTAGATCAGAATGAGGGTATAAATATGCATTTTACAAGCTTTGTTTGTTTATTGCCCAACTTAAAAATATAGGTAAAATTTTCCACTTTATGATTTAGTTTAGTTTAAGTAGAATATAGAAACTTTGTTAAAAACTTAAGGCGTGGTGGCATCACCAACCTCCATATCGTAGGAAGTAATTACAAGTTTACCCCCTAGTCCTCATGGATCGATCTCACTCTTGCCGTATACTAACTTAATAGTATTTCAATTACTGAGAAAATATAAATTGATTGGTTGAGATGTAGTAACGACATGCATTTTTCGACCATCAGATCCCATCGACCGAAAACTTGAATACACAAAACAGTACACACCCCAATGCATGTGGATCCTCTAATCGGTTGATCCGGTAATTAATCATATTTTTGCTTCTATAATCTTGAATGATTTCTGGTCAATCTGGGATTTTTGTTCTCCTAATAATTAGTTAGCTAGATGTCTAATAAATTAATTAAAAACTAAAATTTTATTTGATAGAATTAAACTAAATGTGTATCCAGTCTCTTCAACAAAATATTGAATCGATTTAAATATCAAATTATAAGTCATGCATATGTTAAAAAGATAAACATTTGTTCATCCTCGACTAAATGTGATCAAGTATTCAAATCCAAGTGTTTCTTGAAGAATCAAGATGGCACAACCATAACTTTAAAATTAAAAGAAAATATTTAATAAGTACAAATTAACAGGTTCCACGACAAGAACAAATAGGAAAACACACACATTAACATCTTCTCAGCCCCGCTTGACAGGATCGAAGTTAGAGACGGCGATGACCGCGCCGACGATGGCCACAGCCACAACGCTGCCGGACCCGATACTGAGCAGGAAGTTCTTCAGAGACGGACTGACGGCCGCCTCCGCCACGTCGGGGACGATCATCGAAGCTGTTAGCGCAGCCGCCGTCAATCCCGTCACCACCTTCTCCTTCAACGAAGCCCTCACTTGGAACTTCCCCGCAGCTGGTTTCGACACCAACCTCGACGGCCTCACTGGCAGTGGCTTAAAAAATGCATCGACGGAGGAGTATGCCAGTTGCCTGTTCTGGGTGACACGCGCCACCGGCGCCGCCATGGAAACCGCGGAGGTGGAGGCCATTTCTGTGGTGTTGTTCAGTTTGTGAGAGGTGTGTTGTTAAATGAATATGGTAATGTTCTTGAGAGGATTGGTGGTGGTGGATAATAGCGAGAGTGGAGAGAGAAGGGGATGAGAGGTGGAAAATGGAGGGCATCTCGCAGGTTGTCCATCGTGGCTGCTTCTGGTTTTGGCTGAGGTGGATAAGGTTATCTCATCACCATTCCCACAAAGTAATATCTTCAATAAAATATTTAATAAATGTGGGTTAAATCTCTATTAATGTGCAGATTTTCACTTATTTTGTATTTTTAACACAATCTTTCAAAAATACTGGTGCCATCACATTTCAATAATAGTCACAAAATTAACACCTCCAATTTTTGTGATATTTTACGAGTAGAAATGTCGAGTGTAATATTGACCAAATAAAAATTCTTGAGGTCGTAAATCAATCTACATGCACTTTGACTACACACTCCAAAATTGTATTATTTGATGCAATTAACTATAATGTATCTATTTCGAATAATTTCTCAAATTTCCCAATCTAATTGTTTTCAGATTGAGAAAAGAAAGAGTTTATTATTCTTATAATTAGATATAGATTTTTAAAATATTGTTCGAAATAGATCCATTCCACTTAATATAGCAAATTACACAATCTTTAGTTTTACACGACTTTAAAAGCATTAAATTACCTTTGGTATTGCCACTAGAGGCTTGCTCCGATGATAGTATAATGGAGAGGGGAAAAAACAAAGAACCGGATATTTTTAAAAGGTGAAAAAATGTGTAATAACCTATATGTATATAAAATTGTATTAGAATAACATTTCTTACAAATAATTCAAAAAAACGGATTATTTGTGTTTTAAGACTAGTAAAATGGGCGCGGCACGTTATCAGCCCAATCTTCGATTAAAAATATTTGAATTACAAACCATATTTGAAATATTATGTTACATATGTTCCCTAAGATTCCTTTGAGACAATTATAGATTAGGAAATAATACTAATTATTTTTATATTGTAGAGGGAACTTTATAAAATATCATTGAAATGTATCTTCTTCGTAACTAAGAGCAATATACTCTCAAGTCAAAAGCAGATAAAAAAACCGACCAATATACAGTCAAATATGAGCAAACAACTTATAAGTGACGATCTAGTTTAATATAATTTTTATGAATACAAATAAAGATCAAATATATTTTTATTCCAAGAGGAGAAGAGGAAATATAATATAAAGTCACATAAATTACTATCCAGTATGTGCCGTCTGACTGAATTCCAATAATTATTAGTGGAATTGAGGATTAAAGCAAGCGACCCCAAAATATATGGCAGAGATCAATTGCATATCGTAGCAATTTCATTTATCAAATTCTTCTTAATTCTCTGAGATTGCGACCATTAAAATTTAAGTCCTTCCAAATTTATATATGGTAAATTATAAGGAGCCACTAACTCGTTTCTACCTATATATACACATAGAAGAAAATTTATTTTGTTATAGCCTATTACTGAGGATGTTGTCAACAAGATTAGCAATTTGTTGTTTCGTAATTTGCCTCTGGTTAGTTGCGTCACAATGCAACGGCGAGGGATATGAAGCAGCACCAAATTGCGCACGCAACGAGTGCCCTGCATACACCGTGCTTCACACTCAGAAAGAATATGAGATCAGAAGTTACAAGGATGCTAGATGGGTTCACGGCCCAACCATTCCCTCCACCTCTTACACCGCAGCTGCTACCAAGGGTTTCACATTGTAAGTCCTTTACTTATTTTCATTATATCATCACTTCTCAGTTCCATTTTGCCTAGCGAAACCGGCCTGACAAAGATTTAGACGGTTTCGTTTGATAACCGGAATCAGCGGTTCTGGTTCCGATTAAAAACCAAAGGTAAACGGATTTTTTCGGTATTTCGTCGGTTTTCAACAGTTTTTCCTGATTAACTATCAGGTTTCTAATTTTCTGACCGAACTTCCTGTTGAGGTTTCAAAATTACTTGAACCGAAATCGGATAGGTAGAACCGATATGTCGATTTAACCAGCTGGCTACGGTTCCAAAATTGAAACCGCCGGTCCGGTTAAAACTTGACACCCTGATTTTGAATAATCCAACTGAAATCAACCAAATTATTTTGGTTATCTCGGTTTTTACCTATCGTTTTATTTTAGTTAATTTTAATACATAAAATTGATTTTACTCATTTTTAAAAATCTACCAATAACAATGGACTAACGATATAAGTGATATTGCCGAGTCAACAATTAATAAAATACATAAAAGTAATAATATGAATTATCTAGATTAATTTAAAATAAATAAGTTGAATAAATTTAAATTATTTTGATTTAATTCAGTCAGAAAAATACCAAAATTCAGTTAGAAAAATACCAAATCAGCCAAAAGTCAAAAGCTGTAATTTCTTTAAAAAAAAACAAAACTACATTAAAATAATTGGATTAAAATTTTCGATTTTCGATATTCGTAAAATTTTGCTTACTCCTCAAATAAATTCAAACTTTGTCCATTCCTATATCTAATTTTGCCATAGCAATGACCTCCTTTTACATTGAAAGTTATGTAATGATTCATTAGGGTCTTCCTCGCAGATTATTAGATTACTACAAGGGCAAGAATCGTGAAAACATGATAATCAATATGACATCTCCAGTTCTAGTAGGTGTCGATAACTCAGCCTACACAGTCTACTTTTACCTTCCGCAAATGTACCAAAAATTTGCACCTCGACCGTTGACTGAAGAGATAAACCCAGTGAATTTACCTTTACCGACACATAAATATGCAGCGGTTAGAAGGTTCGATGGTATGATTAGCGACGAAACCATCCCCACAAATTTGGATGCCCTAAAGAAAAGCCTCCAGTCTAGCCCCGAGTACAGACGGGGTGCTGAGGGCGGATTGTCCATGCTCGCAGCATACAACTCTCCTCGTGAACTCAGAAACCGTGTTAACGAAGTTTTTATTTGGTTTGACTGATTCTAATTATGTTCATTGCCTTATATAGTGTGTGCATTTCTTGGTTGAATTTTGAATGATAATGAATATTATAAGTAAGTTGAATAAAGTCGCCGTTTTTGGATTTTTTTTATATTAATTATATTCTTTTACATCTGGCTACTGAAGGCTTTTTTTTTTCTTTTGTTGCGCAACATCTTCTGCTGAAACCTATTACTTAGAATAATGCTTCCTAACATATGAACATATCTAGATTTAGACAGCATGACTATTATCAAAATTCGGGTATCCAATCAAAACTGTATTAATTTTAATATAAATTTGTAGATGAATTATTAGTTTTATATATTAATAATAGAATTTCATATATGACATTTTTATGTATGTTTGAGTAAAAAATATTTATTATGACAACTAGTACTTTATAATAATAATATTATAATTACAAATAATTTAAATACTTTATAGATAATGATAAATATATATTTATACACACATTTAAATATATTTAATTAAAATTTGTTAAATTTAAATTAGATATGTATTTAAATAAGTACTCTTAGAAAAAGTATGTTTGAGGAAGAAACTTAGGTAAAATTGGAATTTTCCTTTTCGGTATCAAACAATTATTTAAATTTTATTAGTGTTTTTGTAAAGATATGATTCATTTTTCTATTTGCCAGTTGAAATTTCACTAATAAGAAGACGAGATGAAGTAACAGGCAAACCTTAGAAAAATAGCTATGCATGGGTAATTCAATTTTAAAATGTCTATATTGTGATGTGAACATTTTTTTTACTTCTCCTCTTCAACATAAATGCAGTGTTTATTCTATAATTTCAGGAAGAAACAAAGGTTTCCTCCAATAGAAGAGAAGTTAAAAATGACAATTTTGAAAGAAAAAAAAAATCATAGCTCAAATATATTATATATATTATTATATGCATTTCCCGTTAAGAAAAAATTGAAGTAACATAAATATAAATACAGAGCATATTGATAAATAACTGATTATTGAATTTAACTTAATATTATCAATTAAATATTTTAATTATTTGATAAATTATATTTATCATGACACCTTATAAATATTGGTAAAAGGTTTTAAATATCATATGAAACACGTTGCGAGGGTGGGCGTACTAATTTAAATAAAACTGTCACTTGTCCAAAATTTGGAGAGCAATATGATTTATGCAGATCTCTGCTATTTCTTCGGTCCTTTCCCCGATCTTGAAGAACTTTTTTCACCACGACGGCTTCGAAGTAGATTAGCTGTTAAAAGAGACCCAAAAAATGGCTATGGGGTGTGATTCACCATTACTTTGTTCCGAGTTGCAAGATAAATCGGAATATTGAGATGTGTCTCTAATCTTTCATCTTTATGTAGAGCAAAATATCACTAAACTTTGCGTGGTTGAAAGAATTATCTGTGATTGGTAGCGTTTAGTGAGATATGGAGTAAAACAAAATGAAACGTGAATCATGAAACCATTTGGTAGAGGATTTAAATAAAATTATTGGTAGTAAGTTTGAAATGGAGAAAATTAAGTGTAACCCCACTTTCTGTTGATGGAAAAAGTTGTATCGCATGTGCCTGAAATGCCCAGTTTTCGACTAGTGATTGTGATATTCCAAAATGGGGCCTATTTGTACCTCCACTACCAGTCTACCACTATCACATAAAGTCTTTGATTTGGCGTTTTTCAGTGTTGCTCACTAGCAGACAAATATTCCACCCCATCACTCCAAAAATACTTAATTTATTTTCACTTTATTAGCAATAATTGATATTGATTTTGTGGGCTTTTTCTTCTTATTTTTGTTGGGGAAGATGGAAATTGGAGGAAAGCAAATCCAAGGTTGATGCAAAGATTGCTTTCTTTCTTAAACATGTCATTATTTATATAGTTTTTTGTAAAGCCTCCGCAATAGCATCTTCATTAGTCACTATAATTATGCTTTGGTGGTTCGTTGTGTGTTTCGTACTCGTGTGATTCTTCAATGATTCGTTCAATATAATAAAATTTGAAGTTGTATGAAGTGTAATTTATAGAGTGGGCCATTTGTATGACATCCTGTGTATTCACAATATATTTAAATTATATATAGATTGCATTTAACTTCAAGTATCACATAGTGTTTTCCTATTTTAATATATATTTATGGAGATGTTCAAATGATAATTCATATTTAAATTAAGAATAGAGAAAAATTGTCGATAATAAAAATCTATGGTGAATGCAACATCTTATTGAATGAGTGAAACATAGAATTCGAAACCCATGAGAAGCAAAAATTTAATTTTTTTTTCTGTTGCAGTTAATTTCACTATGAATATAGTGACTTTATACATTTAGTGCAGTGTTTTAGTGTTCTTTGATTTTACGACAAATAGTATTTCCTCTATCCCGCCCAACTCGACTCATTTCTTTTGGGCACAATTATTTAGGAGAGTAAGATTGTAGTGTAAAGGTGTGACAATTATTTAGGAGAGTAAGATTGTAGTGTAAAAGTGTGTGGCTCACATATTTAATATAATGTAAAGTGATTGTCAAAAAAGAAAACAGACCAAGTTAGGTGAAAAAATACAGGTCAAGTCAAACGAAACGGAGGGAGTAGTTTTTACATTAAACCACCCATATATATGTATACACATATGTATATATATAAATGTCAATCGGGCCAATCCTATCGGGTTGTCGAGCTATTTTGTTACGGATCACAACGATTTTAAAAAAAATCGAGCTAGAAATTCTCTACTCTAACCTTAAATTATCGGGTTTCGAACTAACTCATATCTTGATCATTATATATTTTGTAACAAAGAAATACATACATAAATGAATGTCAATTAAACTTAAAACTAATATGTAAGAACATACATTTTTCTTAAATGATTATCGTTTTTTAATTTTTGAATCTAATAATTTTATATTAAATGTTATAATAAAATATAGATAAGTGAAATGATGAATATAACTTTCGAATATTGAAACAAAATATATTTCCACATACATTTGAAAAAAAAAATCTTATTATACTAACTTTCAAAAGTTTGTAAAAGATAAAGTAATGAAGTTTGAAAACTAAATAATTAGATCTCGCTAATTTTCAGCTCGACCCAATGGAGCTCGTGCTATCTTCGGGACAGCCCTATCGGGTTGTGGGCTATTTGGTGTAGGGTCATTCGGGTTAAAATTTTCCAACTCTAACCCAATCGGATTATTGGGTTAATCGGGTCAATCAGTTGGTTTCGGTCTAAATTGGCATATATATATATAACTAATCTAGATCATCCATTATTAAGGATTAACGGTTTATTTGCATGCCACGTGTCACATGATAATTAATTTAAAAAATCTAAAAAGGACAGAAAAGTAATTAACTCAAAACTGTCGTTTAATATATGCTATAATTTAGGAAACAAATATTGACTAACAGATTTGATATCTTAATTACAGTCAAAGCAG
>JAYDZE010010968.1:0-10392 GCA_034509125.1 Monilaria moniliformis
TGTTTTAGGATTTAATTCCTTAATTTGCATGTTCTTACTTGTGTTCTAGCAAAGTAGGTTAATTAAATGTATGAAAAGAATTTTCTTATATTATCCTAGTAGATCTTGGGTAGGAGATTCCTTCAAAGCAATATTCAAACCCCAACATAATTTGTTGTTAGCATAGCATCTCCCCACATGTTCTTGGGTAACCCTGAATTAATCAACAGAGCATTGATAATCTCCTTAAGTGTTTGATTTTTACGTTCTGGTTTACTAATTTGTAACTTTGTCGGTTTCTTGCTTGATTTGTTGAAAACAAGTGTCGTGTCGTAACTCGATACAAACAAAACAGAAAGAGGTTGAAACTGATACACAAAAATAACGGCGGCCGCTATCCGTCGGAAAAGTACAAAATTACCGATGGACGACGTCCCTTGGGAAGGAAAAACAGGCTTTACAGACACTGCCGACGGTCGATGTCCGTCGGTATTAGCCCAGCCCAGCAAAGGTGCAAATTCGGGTATTATCGGGAACCCGAACCCGAAATCAAAGCCTGAATTTTACCCGATACCCTACCCGAGGAGATTCCCGAGTACCCGATTACTCAAGTCGGGTATCCATACCTAAGAAATCGGGTACCCGACTATCCGATTGTTATTTTGCTCTTTTAAATTATGTCTTAAATTTGTAAATTGTGATGAATTGAAAATAAAATAAACAATATGATTATGAATATATGATGTATAATATTTAACTTTGCTTTCTAGTTTTTCTTAATAATTCATGCATACATCAATTTTTCATGTAACTTTGGGATATAACAGCTATATGGTGTTGCACGTTTAATGAGTGACAATTATGAATTTTAATTTTTTCAATATTCTTAGGGTTGAAATAAAAGTAATTCGTGCAAGTAACAATTCATTATTTGAGACTATAATTGTGGACATGCTCACATATGATACTAATAAATAGTGATCGAAACCATAAATTAGTGCTTAATACTCTAACTGAGTCATACAGACAATATTATACTTGCATCGAGTATTTTATATGATATATCTATAATTTTATTATTATTTGAAAATAATATCTATATAATTTATGTAACTATATTTAGAAAAAAAAAACAAAATACCCACTTAATTTATTTAAATTTCCACCTGTTTTTATAACCAAAAGCGAACATCATTCATCATCCATCATAATATCAAAAATCCATCAATGTCAATCATCATCCATCATCATCATACTTAAGAAATTCATACTGAAAGTTCAAAATAAGTTATGAGCGAAATATAAATCAAAAATCATCATCCATCAATCATTTATCATGGGTATGGACCACTCTGACTTTGTGCAGTGCTCAATTCAGCAATCCTTTCGATGGTGGCTAAAACTAAATAGATACAAGAAATCAAGATTATTAAATAGTAACTTTACTAACTTAGCAAGAATGATGGAAATCTAATGAATAGTACCCACCATTTTGAAACTCTTTTTGTTGCTCTTCTTCAGGCATGCTTTCTTCGTCTTTCTTTTCCACACTAGTACTAGTCTTCAACCAATCTCCAGCGCAAATCAAAGCCTCAACCATATTGCACGTCAAAGAACTTCTATATGCAGTGAGAACACGACCACCCGTGCTAAATGCAAACTCTGACGCAACACTAAAAATGAGAATTGCAAAATGTCCCTTGTCATGTCACTCAAAATATGGTAATGTGGATTCTGCGACCACCACTTCAAGATGTCAAAGTTGTCCACCTCCTCACCCTTTGACATTTTGTGCTTGCTTTCAGTAAGATAAACAGCGAGCTCATTTACATTGCTAGTCTCTTCATCATCGCTAGCCTGCAAGGCTATAAGGCTAATGGAGCATCGACGATCCGACCTCCCATAAGGCTAAGGGAGCATCGCTAGTAGATGTATCATTTGTTCAATGTAGAGGAGGAGTCGTCTTCTGTGCTCTATAAAACTTAAACAAATCATCCATCGAGTCTTTCACTTCCTTTACCATATCAGCTCCACGTTCAGCTCCATAGACTAATCTGAAGCATGTCTCCACATGCTTCAACTATTGCCTTGGATCAAGCATAGCAGCAATGTATAAAATCATGTTCAGCTTTGGATTTAATTCTCTTTTTTCCATCCAATATTTTCCAATTTTCAACCTTAAAAATGATGAAAAACAAAAATGGTAAGTCAATACATATGCATATGAAAAAAACATGAGTAGACTACTAGATTGTAGTACAAAGAAATGGGTTACCTCATCTTTGTGGCCATGGAACTCACTTTATGATCTTCACTAATCTCCAGCTCACTTATGAGATCAAAGATATCACATATCTCTGCAAAAAATAAATGTGATATCAGATATTTGGTAGCGAAGACTAGAGAGTCAACTCGTAGAGCTTCTTCAGGTATTCCATCATTTTCTTCACATTAACCCAATCTTCTTCTTGAAGCAATCCAAAAAAAAGATTTTTGTGCTTTTTCTATGACAAATCTTCGTCAAAAGAATGATACATTTGGCCATAGACCTTGAATGCCTCTTGATAAGGTAGTGTTGCATCTAGCATCAAATATGTGAGTTCCATCGAGTTGGAACATCCAAACATAATGACTTCTTGCAATCAATCTTGTCTGCAAGCATATTCACGACTCTATCCCATTGTGTACCTATCTGTGGTGAACTCTTGAGCCACCTCACGGCTTCTCTAACTCTGCATATAGATATGCCTATCTCTTCCAAATCATCTTATACAACCAAGTTGAGTATATGTGCTACACAGTGCATATGGAAGTACTTCCCATCCAACACTTTTGTCTTAAACGTGTCCACGTGAGAGATGACATGTCTAATAGCCCCATCATTTGATAATGCATTATCCACTGTGCGAGCAAATAGGTTTTTCAATCCCCAATCCTCCAATGATGCGACTATAGCTTCACCAATGTCACTTCCCATGTGACTTTCAATCTTTGAAAAGTTGATTATCTTCTAATGCAGCTTCCAATCTTTTCCAATGCAGTGTGCAGTAACACAAATGAAGTTTGTGTTGTTCACTGCAGTCCAACAGTAGATGGTGATAGACACTCTCCCCATGCCTTCTTTCTTGAAGAACTTGTTCAAATTTGTTTGCGCTCAAGAAATAACTCACACAATCTGTTATTATTGTCTGTCTCAATGGAATTTGAAATTAAGGACAAATGCTCTAAACAAATCGTCTGAAACCCTCATGCTCCACAAATGTGAAGGGAAGCTCGTCGAGTATAATCATCTCACACAATGCTTGTTTAACTGCCTTCTGATCAAACTTCCAAGTAGTCAACGACGCATTTCCACCAGTTCGATCCAGTGAATAGTTCAAAACAATTTGATTGTTTCCAGGTTGCGATTTTGTTAACCTCTTCAAACATGTAACAATATGGTTTCTTAAACTATTGGTGTCGCACACACGTGTGTCGGCTGCTATTAAAGTGCCACATCGCTGGCATTTTTCTTTTAGCTTCTTGATTGGAGGATTCCCCACTTCTACCCACACTTTCGTGTAATCATTCCAATGCACAGATCTGGATTCCTGAGGTTCATCGATTTTTCTTTTCTTTTGGGATTGAATATTTTATGTTGCATGCTCTTTTAGGTTTTCTTCTTCTTCGATATCCCTCACTATTTCCACGTCTTCCAAAACTTGATAATCTAAAACATTATTGCTATCTTGACGTGTGTTTTCTTGAGATGAATTCGTCCTAATCAAACATACATGTAATAAACTAATAAAGATATTCATATATCATTATAAGAAGTTAAGAACACAAAGTCTAGGAGACATTAAGAACACAAATAAAATATAACACAAAATGCGAAATTTCGAATCAAGCCTAATTTCAGCAAAATGCGGGTATGTCCTTGGACCAGAACTTATATCCAGGTATCTCCTACGTTTCCATTTTTTCTGGTTGATTTATCTATAATCAATGAATCATTCAAATTTCATATCAGCATTTGTTGTTCATTAATTCTAGTATCTTCCTAGTTGTTACCTTAAAGTTGGTCATTGATAATAACAATATCAGAGGTGCTATTTGGTCAAGGATGGTTTCGAATCAAAATGCGAAATTTCAAGGTATGACTTTTGTGCGCTGAGACCGAAAACAAAATGCGAAATTTCGAATCAAGCCTAAACAAATAAACAGTCAATGCCAAACAAATCAACTCATCATTCATCAAGATTGAAGCCTAAATGGCGTCATCCATCTTTGAAATGTGAAGCTTAATTGCAATATGCCAATATACACAATCTGAAAATTGAAGCCTAAATAGCGTAAATGTTGTTACATATCATATGTACAACAATGGATTCAATATGCAATCAAAAATGAAAATTAAAAAGCTCAAACATAAACAATTAACAAAATACAAATTGTTCATTCAAATCATGAAATCAAATCTAAAAATTTCAGCTCGAGAGACTGAGAGAGGCTCGAATCGAAGGGAGTAATACCGATCCGGAGAGAGTCAAGAGACTAAGGAGGGAGACCGGTCACTGATCCACTGGCAGTGAGAAGGGCCGCGACCCGGGAGAGGGAGAGGGAGCCTCAGCGTCAGGCGGTGGGGAGGGAGATGGAGCCTCGCACTCGCAACTCACGCCTCGCGGTTGCGTCGGGCAATGAGGAGAGCAGGGACCCGGGAGGCTGGAAGACAGAAGCCGCGGAAACACCGAAACAGCGAGGCAGCAGGCAGACTCTAAGACTCGCGGTGGTGGCCGTTGGAAAGGGTCGGGACCGGGAGGCTCCAATGGCAGTGGGTCGTGGTCGGCGTCGGTGACTCAATGTGGGCGACGCCTAGAGGCTGAGAGAGTGTTCTGTGTGCGAGAGAGGGAGAGGAAATTCAGAGAAGAGGGTGAGCCCTACCTAACTTCAATTTTCAATTGAATCCAATTAAAAAATATAAAAAAATTACTTAATTCGCCCGATCAGGTATTTGACCGGGTATCGGGGGGTATACCCGCTATCCGAACAGATATCCCGATACCCGAATTTGCAAGACCCTTTATACCCGAAATACTATCCGAACCTGAATTTACGGGTATCACGTTTTCACCAATGACACATAAATATGGATACATAATAAATGCTAAATATAGAAGGCGGGGAACAATTAAACTCGTTTCTTATTTATCATAACATATTAGAATAATTAAGTTATTATATATAAAAGTAGCTATTGGAAATAACCAAACTATTGTTTTAGCAATACCATAAAGACAAGTGACTAAAATACCCAATTTCCTTACATTTTCTTTCTTTTGTTCAATTATTTTATTGTCTTTTCAGTCTTCTTTATTCTTTACATATCTAGTTACAGGCAATTTTAAGTGTTTCTCGGTATTTTGCAACTCTTCGAGTTTTTCAATGGGTAGCAATCACATCTAACACGTATTCTAGCTTTTCGTAATTGCGACAAACGTGTAATGCCGGATTATGTTTGAAAATTTAAGTTTTAAATTTTTTGAATATTTTATGTTTTTCTAATTGGAAATTAAAAATTCATATATAAAGACATTTAACAGTGGCTAAAAGAACATGTCTTTATAAAGGTGGCTAAAAAAAAGAGTTTTTCTTTGTTATCCAAAATGAGTATTTTAAATTTCCTCCCTTCTTGTAAAGTATCTTTCAAGCAAAGAAACAATAAAAAGAGGGTCGAAAATTCTGTTTTTCTTTTTATCTTTTTCTTGTTTGTTTGAGGAGAGTGGAGTAGAGATATTATTTTTTCAATTCGTACGTTCGTTTGTATTAAAAATAATTGACACGTAATTATCAAGTTTTTCTTTAAGAGCTGGAAATAAGGAATGTTCCCTACACTAATTGAAACTTGAAAATGCCCATTTTTTTATATTTATAAACAAAGAAGCGAATTATCTTTTCATCTTTTAAAGAGAAAAAGAGGAAGAAGTCCACTTACGTCAGACACACAGCTTCCACTTAGAAACATGAAAGTGAAGTGAAGGGGGTAGTAGAACACATGTTCGACAAAGACCAGAAAAACAAGAATTCACAAATTAAATAATAATATATAAGTGTGAAGTCAATTTGGGAAAGGTGGTATGAATATGAACCTTGGCGAAGAAATGCATTACACGAAATTATTTGTTTACGTCGCTTTCCAGCTCTGACTCCGAGTCCTAGTGGGGCACTCGACCCGCACGCGCACCTGCCGCGTGGAGCCCACTCGTTGACTTGCTTCGTTTGTTGAAAATGAGAAGCCCAAGGTCAAAATAGGAATGACGGCCGGCAACATCTTATATTTACTTTAATATTCAGATTTAATATATATATATATATATATATATATATAAATATATATTATTTATTGGTGGATATTTTTAGTTCGCCATTAGGACTATCTTTGACCTCTAGGCCTAATATTTCAAACGCCATCAATCTTGTCCTTATTTAAATCACAGAGTTATATAGGGACAATGAGTGAGTTTGTTGTCTTATCTTTTAAGGAGTTAACTAAAGATTAATCTAAATCATTCATTTTATATGATTTACTGTTTTCATAAAAAATTATATTATCGTATATATTCTTATTAATATTCTTACAAAATTTATTGGGTATATTTTTGTAATTATTTATTTATTAAGTTAGATTTGAAAAAAAAGAAGCTATTAATTATTAGGCTAGGTTAGTGTGTTTATAATTTATTTTTAATGATTATTAATTGATATTGATCATATAATAATTATAATTTATATTTAATTTATCTCCAAATATGATTTATAGTAATATTTTATATTTATCTTTTTAATTATTACTTGATAATACATAATAATTTCATAATTGTAACTTACAAAAAGTTTAGTTATGATTTCTTATCAATAATCTTTCGTGCTGCACAATACTTATATAGAAAAGTAATTAATGTTCACTATATAGTCTATATTATGATAGATTTTGATGATAATATTTTAGATTTAAACTTCAATTATTATTTATCAATAGATAATTGGATACGGTAATATCACAAATCAAATTTACAATTTTTTAATTTTTGTTTTACATTAATAAATTTTTAATTAAAATTAAATATTTTATAATTAATTATCAATTTTTATAAAAATATATAATCCAACCAATCACTATTTATGAAATACATCAATAAATTGTTTTCTTATTTTAAATCTAACCAAGGGTAACAATTGGACACCTTAATTGTTGATCCATGTTAGGTTTGAAAATAAACTCAATTCATTGAGTATACTTTTATAATTATCGATTTATTGAATTAGATTTGAAAACAAGTGATATTATTGTCTGAGATTAATATATAATTTTATACATATCTATATGTAAGAAGTTTGATGAAGCCCTTTTACATAAGTTAGGCCGAACTTAGGCATCAGAAAATTAAACCCCGTCAAATCATGAGATAGGACAACCTATTAATTAGAAAAAAATATATATATACATTTTTGTTAAATGTATTATGTGATTTGTGATTTCAACTAATTAGATTATGTATATGCATTTTTTTTAATTGCAGCAACATAAACCATAAGTTCACCCCTAGATTCTTAAAGTAACCTGTTACCTAGAGAAACCTAAGAAAAGTCCTCTATATGCATGCATATTTTAGCAACATAAACCAAGTTATGTTTTATTTTGAACTCATACTTTCCAATCATCAACCTATAATTTCCAATATGAATTTTAATTGTAATTTACTTAAATAATCACATTGCTAAATAGGAGAACCAAGTCTAATTAAAACGTTAGTGTATCTATAGTGCAGTAAAAAAAAATTAGTCATAACTTTATTTTTAGTTGTCACGTCAGTATTTTATTTTTTAGCCACAACATTCACAATCTAGCCCCAAAAACTTCATCCTTAAATCAGACATAACTCTATTTTTTACATTTCATCATTTTTTTTATACTTCAATTTCATATATTTATTTAAATTGCAATATTTGTAAATTAAAATAAATGACTAAAAAACTAAAAGTTACTTAATTAAATTATGAAAATAACTTAATTAAAATTACTAAGTTATATTAATTAAATACAAAAAATGACATAATTTAAATTCCCAAAATTACACAAATAAAGATAAAATAAATTTTATAGTCCAAATCAATTGGAGCATGCCTAAATTTCTTATATGAGATCTTGTTAGAGTCGGACGTTAGTTCGTTCTTCACGAAGAGAAAAACGTCAACTCAGAAATTCTCAAAATTGAGGCGGTGCACCTTGAGATAGGTTCTCGCATGCATGATTGATACCACATACGCGTCAGACCTTTCACTATAGCCCAACGTGCTTGGAGTACACCGAAAGCTCGCTCAACATCCTTTCGTGTCGCCCCCTGCCTTTAAGCAAACAATGCTCTCTTTGGGTCTATCGGACACGTAATCATTTTTATGAACACCAGCCACTTTGGATATATGTCATCGACCAAGTAGTATCCTATGTTGCATCTTCGGCCATTGGCTGTAAATTTGATAGCCGGTGCCCTACCAGCGCATACATCGTTGAAGATTTGTGAGTGGTTCAGGACATTGATGTCATTGTTCGAACTGACCGCGCCAATGACTGCATGGCAGATCCATAAACGTTGGTCATGAACTGCTTCTAGGATCATCATGGTATATGTTCCATTGTGTCTGCTGGTATAGGCACATCTCCAAGTCGACGGACAATTCTTCTATTCCTAGTGCATACAGTCGATGCTGCCTAACATACCGGAGAGTATTAGAAAAATTAATTAATTAACATAACTAATTAGTATTAAATATGAAAGAAATTAATTATATAATAAAGTTAATAAAAAGTAAGTTATTGAACATTATTTATAATTATTAATTATATATTTAATTGATTGATATAAATTATTATTCAAGGTGATCGTGCCCAAAGCAGCAGCCGATGAAAAGATAAGGACCAGGATTAGGACGAGCTTTTGACCAAGACTTTTTGTTGCACGAAGTAGGGTATAGATGTTAGGCTTTTAGTTTTTGAAATAAATTCCTGCGATTACATATAGAATAAAAATTATTGTAACATGAATTATGATGTGCCTATAGGCTCTGCTCTTGTTAAAATTTGAGTATTTTGTGATAAATGTAAATTTCTGTTTGATTGTGATTATTAAATTATAACTTGATATTGTTTATATGACATATATGTTATTGCCCAGTGCTTGAGTGTTTTCACTGGGTATAGTTGGCATGTCATAGAACAACAGTACTACATATTCGATCACTCATCTTCTAGATAACCGAAGCGATCGTCGCCTATTATTTGGTATCTGCCATTTGTGGTGATCTGATTTTAATATACGCCCTTATGGTGATTTGTTTTGACTGTTATACGCCCTTGTGGTGATCTGATTATCAATTTACGCCTTTCGAGGTGATCTGTGCCCATATGGGTGATCTGTATTTAGTTCGTGTACCCATGTCAGTTACTCAACACGTTTTGGGGCTATACGTATTTATATGTGCACTAATAAATACGTTACTGTGAATTATCTGTTATAATTGCAAGAGATTAAATTATTTGTCATTCAGTTTCTGATAAGTTATGACGTACTGAATTGTGTTTTACTGCTGAAATTGTCATGTATTTGATACGAAGTAGGAATTACTCTTATGTCTGATAAAGATGAAAAATAGAATTATATTTTATAATTATAGGTTGCATATTATTTATTTAATTTCAGAAATTTAGATCTAACGTTTAATATACTACTGAGCTAGTACTACAAGCTACCTTTTTGCAGATTAGGTTATCGTCAGTCCAGCAGCTGCGACCCCGTCAAGTCACTATCATTTTTGGGTAAATAGTTGAACATAAGGTGCCGTTTGGTAGACCAGAATAAGCAAGATATGGATTAAATATCTGGATCAAATAGTAAAAATTGGATGTTTGGTAACCATGTTTTAAAAAAGTGCGGCCCGTGGTAATTTGTCTCGGCCCGTAAAGGCCCGGTGCTACAGTGTTAAAAAACCACTGTTTTGCACAGAAACTGAATCTCACCAAATTGATGGGATTGTGTATCTGCATCTCCAGATTAAAATTCACTTCTACTTTTACCCTTCTCTCTCACTCTCTACGCTATTCTCACTCTCTACGCTATTGGACTTGGGCCACCACCGCCTGCTCTACTGCCACCACCACAGCCCTCACTACCGCCGTTTCACTGCACCACCAGCGCCCCCTTCTTCCTCCCCCCTCTCTGTTCTCGATTTTGGTTCAAATCGAAGGTTACGAGATCAAAATTGACTGGCGGTAGCGGTGGGTTCGGCGGCGATAATGGTCGGTTTCGCGGCCACCGTCGTCTCACCATGGCCACCGTCGATTATGGTATTTCGGCTACCTCTTCTTCGTCCTTAGTT
>JAYDZE010010979.1:0-10390 GCA_034509125.1 Monilaria moniliformis
TGAAAAGCAAAACAATGTGACAAAATAATAATTTTCTCATAAATTTGGGAAATAAGGTTTTACAAATACAAAGCAGCTAAAAGCTTGCTTTTCAGTATACACCCTAACCGAACCATCCTCAGGATCTCTTCTGCCCGCACACTGATCGAGGCCACTGGTGGCTTCTACACTCGGTTCCACTCGTCTGTAGTGAAGTCTCCCAAAGATCCTCAAAGGAAATCTACCGACACTATAATGTTATTCCACTATAAAAACATAGACACTCCCAATATTAACCCTTGCGAAAAACCCCAAACAAAGAAGGAAAAGGATAGGGTGGGTTCAATAAAAAGGAAAGGATATGAAGATTGGGAGGGAAAAAAGTGTTTAGGAACAAGACACCTTACTAGGACCAAGAACTTCAACCAAAGCAATTGGGCAATGGGCTACTTTTACTAGGACAATCTCTTGCATTAGCTCCATAGTCTAACAAACACTAAGCTAGAAGACATACTTTTACATTGAATAACAAGTAAATAGTGCAACCACACACAAGCATGCAACTAAAGAACAAAAGGCTCTACCATAAGGGAACAAATACACTCAAATGAGGTTTCAATATTCAATAATATTCAAGCTACCAAATGGAAGCCAAAACCCTTTCTTAAGAGAGATAAATGGTTGTTGGACTTGTTCAAATAAAAGTAAATAACATACTAACATTGTTTCCAAAAAGGATCACAGTTTGTTGGAAAATAGAGTGTAAAAGAGAAAAAACAAGTACAAGGGATGAGAAGTTAAAAGGCTGGTCGTTCACCGGGTAATGGTCCGTGTGGGAAGGTGGGCTTCCCACACGACCCGTTTGGGGTCAAGGTCTTGAGGCATCACCGCAAGGGAAACGGTTCTATCAGGAATGTGAGCCTCCCAAATGGCCAGTTTGGGACCACGAACCAACACCTTCACGGCATTCCGAAACGGTCGATATGGAAAGAAGGCCCTCCCACACGACCTATTTGGGAAGTCGGGGAAGGAAATTCCTTTCTCTTCGCAGGGGCCAAACGGGCCGTCTGGGATTACTTCATTCCCAAACAGTCTATTTGTGACCTCTTGCTCGCTGGAGCCTCCTAACTTTGAGCACGGTCCTCGCGGGCGAGGAGGGGCTTAAAGCTTGGACTTCATGCATCATGAGCCTCCAGATTAGGTGGGTTAGAGCCTCCTTCATCCTCCTAGTCTTTGTTCTCGTCCTTGGCCTTCTGACGTCCACCAACAGTTCTGCCTCTTGGAGCCGAGCTCGATGTGGATCACCTATGATCACATCATCCCCCCTTATTTGGAATGATTTGCCCTCAAATCCAAACCATATGTGACTTCAAATGAAATGGACTCAAGACACTAATGTTGAAAGTACAACTCACATTATACTCATCGGGGATATCAATGGTGCAGGAATTGTTGTTCAATCTCTCCAAGACTTGGAATGACACATCCCCTCTTGGATCAAGTTTTGACTTCACTTTGTCGAGGAAGCAGATCTTGCGAAAGTGTATCTACATCTCCATGTATCTTCACAATCTCCCTAAAAAATATGTCGACTATGTACTTGGCATCATTTGTCTTCCTACATTTAATTAAAATGAGCCATCTTGGAGAATCTATCCACAACAATAAAAAAGACTATCATTACCCCTTTGCGAGGTAGGTAACTCAAGCACATAATCCATAAATATGTCAACCGAAGGGTGAGTGAGAGTAGGCAAAGGTGTGTAGAGACCAAAATTATGTGACTTGGATTTAGTTTTCCTACACCCTGTACATGATGCACACACTCTCTCAACATCCATTTTCATCTTTGCCCGATAGAAATGCTCACACAAAATGTCATAAGTCTTAACAATACCAAAGTATCCCACCAATCCCCCATTATGAGACTCCATAACAATCATTTCACATAGAGAGCATGAAAGGACGCATACACGATTCTCCTTGAAGAGAAAACCATCAAGCTCGTAAAAATTTTCCAAGGGACCCTTTTCACAAGCAACAAAGATGGAAGCAAAATCATGATCATTTTCATAGAGGTCCTTAATGAATTCAAAAGAGACAAACTTGGAAGCACATATTTCCTAAATTCAAAAGTGCGTAAGTGAGTTTTCCTTTGACACAAGATTGAAAGGTTAGGCTTTCTAGACAAAGCATAATCAACCACATTTTCCTTACCCTTCTTATACGTAATGACATATGGAAAAGACTCAAGAAATTTACTCCACTTAGCATGCCTTTTACCAAGCTTATGTTGTCCACTAAGGAATTTGATGGATTCATGATTGTCATTTATGACAAATTCCTTCTGCATCAAGTAATGTTGCCAATTTTCAAGAGATCTAACAATATCATACAACTCCTTATCATAAGTGGGTTAATTCAATTGAGCTTGATTCAATTTTTTAGAGAAATAAGCTATAGGTCTACCATTCTGCAAGAAGACACCCCAATCCCAACTCCATTTGCATCACAATCAAGTTTAAAGGTCTTATCAAAATTAGGCAAAGCAAGTAATGAAGCATGAGTGAGATTATTTTTCAATGTGTTGAAAGCAACTTCTTGTCCCCCCCTCCTCCCATTTAAAGAACAACATTCTTTTTTATAAAGTGGTTCAAATGAGAAGCTTTAGTGGAAAAGTCTTTTACAAAACGCCTATAGAAACTAGAAAGACCTTGAAAAGACCTAACCTCTGACACATTCTTAGGTGTAGGCCAGTCACGTATGGCTCTCACCTTTTCCCCATCCACTTTACCTCCCTCCTTCCCAACAACAAATCCAAGGAAAACAACCTCATTGATTAGCCCAGATAACAGCCGTTAATTCCGGTTAAAATTGCATAATTGTTGATAAAATTTGCACAAGAATGTGCACTTTCAGTGCAAAGGTTGCAGGAATTGAGGCGCAACAAGGGGCATGTAGCAGGTACAGGATGTCGACAAAGGAAAAGCCACGAGCACACTTGAGGAATTAGCTTAAGGAGCGGGAAGATCTGTGAGGTGCGAAATTGAAGCTTCACCCTACTAAGTTGTATAAAAGGCAGCGGATATGAAGTGATAAGGGGGGATTTTACACACCGCTCTAGAAGAAGCTACCGAGCAAAAGCACCGACCCAGGTACATTCTCTTTGCCCATAAGGATGGGGGAAGTTTTTATTGAAAATGCTATGTGCGATTTGGGTGCTTCCATAAATGTTCTATTGCTGTCTTTGTACAACAATTTGACCGGAGTAGAGCTCATAGAAAATAGGATTGCCATTCAACTAGCTGATAGGACATGCATCTATCCAGAGAGAATGTTGGAAAATATCTTAGTTAAAGTGCACGAGTTCCTACATCCTGCAGATTTTTATGTAATAAAAATGAATGAGTCATCACCTAATGATTCTAGTGGAGTCTTGTTAGGGAGGTCTTTTCTTATAACAACAAAAACTACCATTAATGTCTTTGATGGTACAATCTGCTTGGATTATCACGGTGACAAGTATACATTCAGTATTGATAAAGCCATGAAGAAACCCATAGACATTGAAAATACCCAATTTGCGGATGTGATTGATCATATAGTCCAAGGATACCTTGAGATAGAACTTTTGCAAGCAAAAACTGAAGAGCGGGGGAGAATTTCAATTGATTAGGAACTCGGAGAAATTAGCAAACTGCTGCAGTCACGAGGGCTAACTGATGAAGAGATTGAGGCTGAAATCCTTGAACTCTATACAATGGAGCAACCGCAACTCAGGGCTTAGTTCGATATGCCCAGTTGGTCGTTCCAAAGAACAATTGCGTTGAAGAAAGATAAACCAGAACATGCGGGGTTGAAGCCTCTACCCCGAGAATTAAAGTATGTTTACCTTTGAGAAACGGAGTTGTTCCCCGTAATCATCAGTAGCAAGCTGGAACAGGAGCATGAAGCTCAACTGATTGGAGTGTTAAGCAGTCACAAGAAGGCTATAGGGTGGAAATTGGCCGACTTGGTGGGGATCAACCCCAACATATGTATGCATTACATTCACCTGGAGAATGATGTTAAACCAAAAAGAGAGCCGCAAAGGAAATTAAACCCAAATATGCGGGAGGCCGTCCTCAAGGAAGTTTTGAATTTATTGGATATGGATATTATCTACCCAATCTCAGATTGGAAATGGGTGAGTCCCGTACTTATAGTGGCGAAGAAGTCAGGAATCCAAGTGGTGGAAAACAAGGGCAATGAACTTTTGCCAACGCACATTATAACTGACTGGTGCATGTGCATTGACTACCGCAAATTAAACGCTGCCACGCATAAAGACCACTTCCCTTTGTCGTTTATTGATCAAATGTTAGAAAGGTTGGCTGGGAAGAAATTCTTTTGCTTTTTGGATGGATATAGTGGTTATTTTCAATTTTTTGTGAACCTCGATGACCAAGAGAAGACTACATTAACTTGCCCATTTGATACGAAGCCTATCGAATGATGCCATTCTGGTTAAGCAATGCTTCCGGAACCTTCCAAAGGTGTATGATGAGCATATTCTCGGATATGATTGAGGAATGCATGGAGATTTTCATGGACGACTTCACCGTCTATGGGGAAAGTTTTGAGAAATGCTTGTAATATTTGGATTCGGTCCTGGCAAGATGCAAAAAGAGAAATTTGGTTTTAAACTATGAGAAGTGTCATTTCATTGTGAGTGAAGGGATTGTGCTAGGGCATCTTATGTATGAAGAATAAATCAACGTCGACAAGGCTAAGGTGGAAGTCATTGCCAAACTGTCCTACCCAACCAACCGAAGAGAGATCCGATGATTTTTGGGTCTCTACCGGCGATTTATCAAGGATTTCGCCAAGATAGCACGGCCACTTACTCAACTTCTCCAAAATGATGTACCTTTTGAATTTTGTTAAAGCCGCAAGGAGGAATTTGAACTGCTGAAGGACAAACTGACCAGTGCACCGATGATGCAAGGTCCAGACTGGAGCCAGCCATTCGAGATCATGTGCGACACAAGTGAATATGTCGTAGGGGTTGTCCTAGGTCAAAAGGTGCGAAAGGAAAGCCATGTTATCCATTATGCCTCGAAAACCTTGAATCAAGCTCAAAGGAACTATGACACCACGGAAAAGGAGCTTCTCGCCGTGATATTCGCTTTTGAAAAGTTTTGCCCTTACCTGCTCGGATTGAAGGTGGTCGTCTACACCGATCCTGCAACACTGGAGTACTTATTTGGAAAGAAGGAGTCGAAGCCCAGGTTAATAAGGTGGGTCTTGCTACTACAAGAATTTGACGTGGAGATCAATGACAAGAAGGGTGCTGAGAACAAAGTGGTGAATCACCTTAGTCGATTAGTCGTAGACAAGGAAGAACGATCCATCACTGAGACATTTCTGGATGAGCACCTATATACCATCAGCGAGGAAGAAGCCATCGAGAATGGAAGCGAAAAGCAACAAGAGGATTCAGGAGGTATGGATAAACTGCAAGAGCCACAGTACGTTGATCTTGTCAACTACCTATCAACTGGCCAACTTCCACCTACTGAAATCCTCAGTAAAGCTAAGAGAATGAAATTAAAAAGTTAAAGCAGGTACTACCTATGGGATGACCCCTACTTGTGGAAGGTTGGGGTGGATCAAATCATCAGCAGGTGCATTCCCGAAGTAGACCAAAGAAGTGTGTTGGAACACTGCCACTCCTATGCGTGTGGAGAATATTTTGGTGCTAGAATAATAGCAAGAAAGACACTGGATAGCGGGTTTTACTAGCTCAATTTGCACTGGGATGCATATCTATTTTGCAAGCAATGTGAGAGTTGTCAACTGATGGGCGAAATATCCAGGAGGAATGAGATGCCCCAGATGCCAATGGTAGTTTGTGAAGTATTCGACGTTTGGGGATGGATTTTAGGGGACCTTTCCCTAGTTCCTACGGAAACAACTACATATTGTTGGAGGTGGATTACGTGTCGAAATGGGTAGAAACCAAGGCAACAAGGACAAACGAAGCCAAGGAGGTTTCGATATTTTTAAAAGAGTGTCATATACGGAATCTAACGAGCCATCATTAGTGATCGAGGAATCCACTTTTGCAATAGGCAGATTGAAGGTCTACTAAAGAAGTATGGGGTACACCACAAGTTGTCCAGCCCATACCACCCTCAAGCTAACAGACAAGCCTAAGTCTCTAACAGAGAAATTAAGAATATCTTCGGGAAAATAGTGGGAATTTCTAGGAATGATTGGAGCATAAAATTTGATGATGCATTGCAGGCTTACCGAACAGCATATAAAACTCCAATTGGAATGTCCCCATATCGCTTAGTGTTTGGGAAGATGTGCCATTTGCTTGTAGAGTTGGAGCACAAGGCTTATTGGGTAGTTCGTCAAGTCAATATGATAGCCAGCAAGTGTGAGGAGGAGAGAAAACTGCAACTTTAAGAACTGGAAGAATTGAGATTGGAAGCATATGACGAAGCCATATGGTATAAGGAAAAAGTGAAGTTAAGGCATGATAAGAACATTCGTAAGAAGAAGTTTCAAGTAGGCCAACTCATGCTACTATTCCAATACCGACTTAGGCTGATGCCTGGAAAGTTGAAGTCCAATTGGAAGAGGCCGTTTGAGGTCACAGGAGTTGAAGAGAATGGAGCAATCGAGATTAAGGGATTGGAAGAATGAGCTGAGCCCTTCATCGTCAATGGCCAAAGACTGAAACCCTTCCTCAGTCCGACCGAAGTGTGTATAGTGGAAGAAATACCGCTATGCACACCTTCCCCACTTGCTTCAAATGCCAAGGGACCCGGATGTCTCAAGTTGGGCAGTTTACATGTCGAAATCAAGAGCAGCTGGAGACAATTTAGAAAAGTCTTCTGTAAATATAATAAACTCTTTTAATTTCAGTTGTTTTGTTTTATGTTATTTTGTTGTTGTTGTTGTTGTTGTTGGATTCCCACGCAGGTGGCACGTGGAAATAGGGTGTTTCATAGGGCCAACGTCTAAAAAGGGAAACAAATTTTTGAATTTTAAAATACAAAAGGTGCAATTGTGGGGTACCGTCAATTCAGTTAAGATGCAAATGGTGATGGATATGCCACCAAATCTAGAAAAGAATCGACGCCTGGGGTGAGTCCCCACGTACCCTCAGGCTAGCTAGAAAGACGTCTGCATGACTGATGATCGTCCGAGTCCATAGAGAAATCCTATTGGATGAGCCATCACACTACCTTTTTAAATGCCAGAGAACCCCTTTATTCAGCCATTCCACACCTTCGAGAAATACCGAGAGAAATTCCAAGAAAAAAAATAGAGAAGTCTTAGAAACCCCCAACCGCAAACACTCACCCCTTTTTTTTTATAAACACTCTCGAAATGACTCCCTTAGCCAAAAAGAGAAAGAGAAGTGGAGTGATCAGCAGCACCACCTGAGTCACATCCCCCAACTCCAGCGACCGAAACCACTCAGAGAAAGAAAAGTAAGAAGAAGAAGGAGCAAAAAACTATGGAGCCTGAAGTCCAGGAGGAGACACCAGAGCCTAACCCTTTAAACCAGCCAAAAGAAGGCAATGTAGAGCAAGAGGACTTCCATACACTCACCATAAAAGCCGCGCTCAGCAGACCGAGACGTCTGGCTGCTGAACACAAGAGAAAGGGAAATGAGTTGATGACTGCTGAAGCCTCGGAGACTGTACCGATTGGGAGTTCCCCAGCCGAGAGCACCGATTCTACATTCTCTGAGGAGACTGCCGCAACAACTAAAAACGAGTCAGTCACAGACTCGAAGCAAGTGAGAGATTGGATTTTTGCAAATAGGATGATTGAGCTCAACGACGCCCGAATTGCCCAAATCAAGGAGTGCACCGACCCCGTGGTCGCCGCAAATGTAACAGCCTGACTCGGTAAGGAGTATCGGGTTGGACAAACTCTCGACCTCTCTGCTTTAGAAACGCTCGTGTGTAGGGATGAATTTTTAGGATATTTTGATAGTAGTGGTTTCAGTTGGTTGCTTGATTTGTCTGCTTCTGATGTGCTTCGAATGTTGGTTGACGGATTTTTCAATTCATTTGAATTTGCTGCAAATTATGGATTAGAGGAGCCTTCGATCTCATTTAAATTGTTTGGTGAAATGCATGAACTGTCTTTGCTTGAATAGAATGTGCATTTAGGGATAGTGTCTTTAGAGGAAACCGCTGAAATCGAATTCCAAATCATCGAAGGAGCCGTGCCGAATAGGTATACTTTACCTTTCAAACAACAGGCCACCTGGGTTGCGTTGACGCACCCCTCGGCTGGGCAGTTTGAGCCTACCAAATCTAGGGCCCGACATTTGTTAAATCCTGTTTTGCGCATGTGTCAAACCTTTCTAGCCTATAATCTACTAGAGCAAACGATTAGTTTCAGTGGCCGAGTTTTATTTCACTTGGTGCATGCACCAAGGAATTAAAGTGGATCTTGCATTTTAGCTGGCATATCAAATCAAGCTTATAAGCATATTAATTGGGAAGATGAACTCTGTCTGGAATACTTCCCCCTCCCCTCCGTGCCAAGTTTGACCTGTATTTTTTACGAGGTACCTTGATCGTGTATGTGCGCGAAGGGATTCTCCATTTCTACACACTCGGAGAAGCAGTGCTGACATCTATCACCCCATGGAAACCCAATGAACAAGACCCGCAAACTGACAAAGGGAGAGGAGCAGAAGCTGAGCAAATACCCGAAAGGCTGAAGGCTGTGGAACACCAGCTGAACCGGCAGATAAAGCAACTTAAAAAGGTGGAAGAAGCAATGAAGGAGATGAAGGAAGAATTCAATGCCTTCACTCGGGACATGTGGGGAATGCTCTAGAAGCCCCTAGTACCACCAGTCAAATTGCAACAGAATCAACCCCGAAGGTCTACAACACCCACAGAGAAGGAACCTACAGTACGTACCACAGCCAGCCCCGAAGGAACGTCCGAAGTACAAGTGGAAGATCAGCCACAGCCATCGACCGACCTGGCACTTCGAAGAACCCGTCGGTACGTCGAAGTTGACGGAACCGGTAACTATGTTTTCCCCCAGTGTGTTTTTCCTTTCTTTTCTTTTCTTTTCTTTAATTTTCTTTTCTTTTCGTTTGTCTTTTAGTCTTTTGTAGTGAATTTTAACTTCACACCTTGGATTCAACTTATTTTCGTCCAAGTGTGAGGAGGGTTAGATTCACCCTTGTGTTTTGTTGAGTCATTTGTATATCACCAGTAGGCCATGCATGAATTAGGTACTTTGAGTGTTGACTTAATCCATAGCTGATAAATTGAGTAGAGGATGATGGACTCATCTGCCCGATTTGCACCACCCCCACATAATTCAGAATTGAACCTTAAGCAGGGCAACTCCCGCATCTTTCCTTGTGAGAGAATAAAGAGAAGAATTAGGAGCACAAGTAGAATATTTCAAAATCAGTAGGTAGAAGACAAAAGGCATAGGGTACAACTACTTGAGCTTAATTCTTTCGAATCATGAACCGAGAATCATCACCCTAGAAGGCCATTAAGCCAAAACCCTTTCTTTCATAAGCTAGTAAAGATTTAAATCAAGAGAAGAGAAGATTAAGAAAAAGAAAGGATCAATGCGTAGGGCGAGGCAAACGTGTAAAAAGAGCATAGATTGAAAGAAAAAAGTGATAAGTGCAAAGAAAAAAAAGGAGGACTCAAAACTGAGCTAAACGAATTAAATGCACAAAGTGGAAAAGCCTATAATTGCCCAGAGTATAAAGGGAAGTTGAGCTCAACTTACATCTCTTCAATAGAGGATGGACTCAATTAATCCTAGAACCTCTAGGGTTGTGCCTTGAATGTAATACCTTAAGCCCCATTGCATCCCATTCATAAAGACCTCTTCAATACTAATTGATTGCGAAATATTCAACTTGTGCGAATAATGTCTCTTGAGGAGAGAATCACGTGCGAGTGTCAGTGAAGGAGTGAACTGTGGAAATTAGGACAGTTGACTCTTAACTCTACTTCTTATCAGCTATGTCCTTTAAACTGCCTAGTTTGTTGCTGAATTTTCTGGTGATTGTTTCTCTTGTTCTTTTCTTCGCTATCCTAGTCTTGTGTCTCTTATCTTGTGTCTTTTTTTTTCTTTTTCTTTCTTCTTGAGTCGGGGGAAAACTAGCCATTAATGACTGTCATCTTATTGGATTGATCTAACTCATGTTTGCGGGCAAGCATACCTCAAGTGTGAGGATATTTGATTAGCCCAGATAACAGCCATTGATTCCGGTTAAAATTGCATAGTTGTTGATAAAATCAGCACAAGAATGTGGACTTTCAGTGCAAAAGGTGTTGGGGTTTAGATTTAAATTCCAATGAAGGAATCCCCTTCCCGAGATCTTTCCAGGATTAATATGGGAAATTAA
>JAYDZE010010990.1:0-10390 GCA_034509125.1 Monilaria moniliformis
CCTATGGTGTATATTAGTTCTTAGTTATCTATCTAAGATGTGTTCTCATTTTAACGCACCCCGATATATATATATATATATATATATATATATATTTATATATGGAAACATGGTTGCATGACTAGAAGTATAAAGTAATTCTTGGTATTCTTTATTTTGTCCTTCAAATTAGTTGCATCTCTTATATTTAAATAGCTACACGTATCATGTACCTACAAAATAAAACACAATGTATATCCATTTTGAGCAAAATATTCTTTTTGACATATTCGTTCACTATGTTAATATGGTCTAACTCAAATGGCAAAACTGGGGCTTAGACTCTTCGTATTGTAAAGTCTTGAGTTCAATTTTGTTTGCATGTAGTGTAGCATATTTCTCACCTTGTATGGTGGATCAATGGTAAAATGATCCCGCATGCATATAGTGTAATATTTTAATTGATTTTATATACATACTATATGTAATTCTCTTTTTTAGGTGTAGCTGCTGCTTCAGACGTCGAGAGGGCCATCACCCAAAATTTCTAGCAAGCAAGTGATCTATAGAAATAACAAATAAATAAATGAGGGGTGTAGCAGATCCTTGATATGACTAGCGTTCACCACTGCTCCTCATTATGTCAAATATCAATATCTTTTATTTCACATACCTAACTAGCATAAGTGTGATATTAAAATAGAAGTCGAATTGAATTGTCTCCGGTGATCATAATTTATATTTTTAAGTAATTCAATTTTCTTAGACAGCTGCAAATTTTCAAAGTAGGCCTAAATTGAAGGCATATGCTGGGCATGTCACGAGGTATGACTCTCTTTGGAATTTTGGGAATTTCCAGCATTTGGCCTTTCAAAATCTGCCTAATAGTATTTGGCCTGCTAGCCGGCCTAAGTCCTAACAATGTTAGACTTTGTTCCATGCTCTCAAAGGTTTTTTATTTTTAATAATTGTTTAATATAATTTCGTCATATATCGTTACTCTTGAAACTTGAATTCATTTCCCCTAGTCAAAAATGCAACTGGGTCGCGTTGTATACAGAGTATGTTGAGCTTAAATTGGGGAAATGGCTTAAGTGGCTATTATCTAAATCGTTTCATTCAACAATTGAAATTTAAAAAATATAAAATCAAAGAGGCAGCAAATGTACTACGCCTACCTATATATATTGTTTATAAATCTATTACAGTTATTAATTATAAATATGGAAAAAATTCAAGTTGTGGACAGATGATACTCTAACTATTGCAACTGAATTAAGGAACAAAACAAATGAAACTGAAATTACAAAGAAAATATTAAAACAAAATTAATTAGTTGTAAGTTGAGTCGAGGAAAGTCCTCTTGCAACATGATACCTTGAATCATTCTCCCTTGATATATATTAAGGCAATAGCATTGACACAATATTATTTACAAACTCATCAGTTCTCATGCTTGTTTTCGTTTCTAGCCATGGAACACCTCTTTGGATTCATAAGTGATTAACAAAATTTGAACTGGTCCACACTTCTCACTTACATAGGTGATTTTTTCTCGAGTACCCTGCCATACTCCACCTCCTCGAGGATTTCAATAATCTGTAAAAGTCACAAGCTTAACCACTTACCACGTGCAAATTACAACACTCAATGTTTTTGAAGGAATGAGCGAATATTAAAATCTTCCAAGATACTTGTAGGTAGAAAAACCCACTTTTCGGAGCACATGTGACATGTGGCACCCGTATCAACAAATCATTCCTTCGAATTGTTGGCGTGGTTCCCTTTGGACACCACTGCAACCATCTTGTGGTCCTTGTTGTCTTTGACAACACATTCAAAGCTGCATAGTATTGTCTTAAACAATATGTACACAATTATATGGAATACTAGATGCACCGATATATTCAACAACGCATATACCTCGATGGTTACTACCGAGTCTAACTTGGTCTTATTTGTCCAATGACAAACGATAAACACAACTCTTAAGAGACGAAATCCCAAAGATTTAACCATTTCGTAGTCCAAAAACTTTGCAACTATACGTTGCTTCATTCAAGCATTGGTGTTCCCATTTGCTCCAGATTCGATTGACATAATCATGTCTTAGAAAAATACACTAATCTGTCATGTGATTTTTAGGAATATGGAAAATCCAAGCCGTGAGCAGGCGGTACTCTAACTATTACAATAGAAGGAATGAACAAAACAAATGAAACAGACATTACAACGAAAATAATAAAACAAAACTAACTAACTGTAAGTTGAGTTGATGAAAGCACTTTTTCCGCAAGACAAATTATGCTTCGGCTGGTGCTCTCAGATTGAAGTATTGTCCTAAAAAATAAAATGACTTCCTTCCAACATATTGTAAAAGCACCTTAAACCCGCTAAGCACCGATGAACTGGATAGAGTTTCAAAAATCGAGCAAACAATGCTCCTAAAAAATGTTGCTAAGTGTGGAAAACATGAAATTGTGTTGTGTTGTGTTGCTTTCTCTCAAAATCTCACGCCTATATATAGGCCTAGAGGAATTTGGAAGGCCTCGCCATCGAATCACATCAAAATTTGATGGCAGTTACGGCCAATCGAAAGACTAAAGATCTCGTCGAAGATGCTACCATGATTTTTGAAAATAATCCTAAAAATTATTAATCAGTAAAGGATTTTGGCGATGGAATGAATAACGGTGACGGTGAGTTAATGAAATCAATAATGCTACGCTGCTTCATTAATAGATGCAGCAAGGTACAGCCGTACAGACAATTTGACCAGCTAGCTAATCAATAATCATAAATCATCATATCCAAGTTTCCAACTATCCAAGCCTTTTGATTTCTGACTGGGATATAGCAGTTTTTGGGCATGTTACTATATTTATTTGTACACCTACTCATGTGCCCCTATATCTATATGCCACGTGGCCCACATGGTTTTGCGGTTAGTTTTTTAGCTCATGGATATTCGTAAACTAATTTACAATATAATCACCTGCATATTAATCATAATATATTTTACTCTACACATTTCGCCATGAGTGCATTACAGACAATGGCTTCAAAAAATTTTGGTCCATGTGATGTAAATTGATCACAATATTGCATTTTGCTGGTGGAGAGTATAAGGATGTTTGGCTTTACGAATATGATAAATAAAAATAGGATATTAGTATTAGATTATTTGGATTATTTGGTTTTATATTGGAGTTGATTGATTATGGTGTATAATAAATTGAATGAAGTGAAAAAATTAGAAAAAAATAAGATTCTTTTTCTATAATCACGCAAAAAATGTATGAAATTGAGGACAAATAAAATCAATAATAATTTATGTGAGTGTATTTTTTGTATTATAGATTGGAGGATGATTAAAGAATCAATCCAACTTTCAGGGTGATAAATTAATAATCCAATTAGTTAATTAGAGTGTGTGTCGAGTTATTTATTACGGGCCTAATCATGTAAACCAAACATTTTATTAAACTGGATTATTTCATTAATTATGTCTTATCATTCAAACCAAACATCTTCTATATATTCAGTTCATTTTTTGTATTAATTCAAAGATGATACCAAACGGTGTGATTTACTACCTTGTAAGTTATAATAGAGAAGTCTAGGATTCAAACTCAATCATTCTCCCACTTCAAAAAAAAGAAAAAGAAGTTAAAGGACAATGATCATATAAAATTTCATTACGTTGTGACTATATGTTAAGCATGCCTCATGTAAAGTTTTCTTTTTATTATTTTCGTATTAAAGTTTAGACGTTTTAGTTAATAGCAACAGCCTACACATCAGAATGAGATGATTGATCCGGTGCTGGTTTGCAAAACGTATATAGATTGAGTCGGGGATTGGGGTAAATAAATTAGTGTATTTGGTTTTACGGATAAAAGCCATTAATTAGGCCTAACTAGGATTCATTATGATTTAATTTTATACTCATGTACAAAACAAGGGAAAATATACTATCATTTTCAGAATTTAAGACCTTCCCAAAAAATGTCACAATTGAATCACATTTTTTGTCGAAAATTGGACAACATCATGTCTTCACCATTTTGAGATTGAAATGTGACTTGGGATATTTTTGGGATACTATATAGATAATGCTACCGAAATCTTGCAGTTTAAATGTTGACAAACATATTTCGAAAATGTAACAAACGTCATCTCATTGAACAAATTAATACATATAACATTCCAAATAATAATAAAAAGGACTTAGAACGAATCCCTCGATGAACACTTTTAGGATCTGTTTGCTGAGTCCGATTATACCTCGATAGACAAATTATCATGGACTATACACGTATTTGGTAGTATTGTTAACTTATCACGCAAGTCCGTGTTTCGTCAACGGTCCGGCTAAGGTCCGCACAAATTAATTCTTCTTCCAGATAAAAAAAAAAAAAACCGCACAAAATATATACGATTATGAAAACGTTAGGAAAACTGTACCGTAATTGTTCACCCGAATGTCTGTAATGCCCCTACATATCACCCCCAATTCATCTTACCCCATTTTACTACATCGACTCCTAGATTGAAGATTCATTCCAGAGCCTTCCGAACTCCATCCCCCATTGCCCACATCAACTTCTACTATTACATCCAAACACAAATGAACAAACCAAAACATACACACACTTATCCTTTGGGAAAGCTACAACCCAAGCAACACATATGCTTTAAGAAAATTCAAATGCGGTTTATGCGTGCGCAATAATTTTTTTTGCAATAGAATGGATTCCGAAGGGACCAGAGGTATAGAGAATCATAAGAACAAACTTATTTCTACATTCTGTCGTTGGGCAAGTTGAAGATGAAGGCATCGTGGACCAACCGGACTTACGTTGATTTGCTGCTAGCGGATCCTCTGATATGGAGCTAGGGTTCTCGGCGGAATTGGGGATTATTGAATATTGGGGGCAAGTGAAATGGCGAAAGAATGTATGGCCGAAAACTTAATTCACGTCTAAGCTAGGATATTTTCGGAATTCAGTTTTCTCAATGGGGTTAAAATAGTAAATTTCATTTGTTATTTGTTTTACAAACGTAGTTACCTAACATTGAAACCTTATTCTTAAAATTGCAACCAAACACACAATTAAGCCTCCCTATCTAGCCAAACCAAGCCACACTATCCAAATTACAATTTTATATTGCTTACTCTCATCTTCTCTAGCAAACACATTCTTAGAGTTTATGAGTTCTTGATACCTTCAAAGTTTGAATGCGTAGTGTCTCTGTAACCTACAAAGGCTGATGATCTTCTCATATTTATAGATGCAAATCCAGAATAGTGTCGTTGGCAAGTACCAATTATGCACTCGTGGCAGTAATATTCTCATTTGAATTCTTCTTTGGTTGTTGTTTATCTGTTGCTTTCACAAGTTTGCAACCTTGCACTTGAAGTCTGCAACTCCGGATATGCTACGCAAAGGTGTCAGAGTACGAAAGATCTATTTTATAGCTAAATAAAGTTAGCTAGGTTGGTGCTAGTTGCATTGAACTTTGCTATGTGGAAATCACTTGTCTAAGAGCTAGTTGTAGATGACATAACTATGTTTGGATATTATCATGTGTAGCTGACTACTTTCTTCAGCTAGTATCCTATTGGCTGTCTTCTTGTCTATTGGCTTTTCTTCTTACTGAGTATTTGAGTCCTTATTCGCAGCTTCTATGCTTAGCGTATTTTCAAGATCTTGGTCATAAATAAAATATTCTAGCTCTTTTCTTCTTAACTATCAACCTAATTGAAAAACACTTAGCTCCTTCACATGCAAACTATGACATTCTCTAAGCACGTTGTCGCGTGCTCCATTGGCTGAGCACGACGATGCGAGCATAGTGCACGTTGCTCGTGATGCGGATTTAGTTCCAATGAAAGAATTTCTTTTCTCCAAGATCTTTCCAGATTTATAGAATGTTTTTTGAACTCCTGTTGGGCATATTATCAACTCGAACTCTCCCACGACACGATTCATTGCAATAACAATTCTAGCACCGCTAGATATTAATTATCACTGCCCAAGATACCTGGATTATTGGGATACGAAAAAGTTGCACCTTTTGATAAGTCAAAGTAGTGCATAACCAATACCGTATGCTTAATGTTATATACAAAGATTAATATATAAATAATCACCGAGATCTTGTCTTTCTGTAACCAGCAAGAAAGACTTATCTCAACGTGAATCCATTCAGTGTTATACCACACTAGTGTTATTTGTTTACCAAGATTAGTAAATATTAGGACCGGCACTTCTATCTTTCACGATAGATCGTCTAAGTCTATTTAGATTGTAGAATTTAATTTTCTTATGCAAGGCACCAACTGAGAGACTTTTAGTCATGACCCGACCACCATTCAGTCTACAATACAGAAACCTAAACTTGTTTGATCAATTATAATCACAGATTATATTTGCTCAAAATATAATCACCAGATTATAAAGGGCAAGACATGCAACAATAATATCTTTTCACAAGAGCCGGAGAATGGTAGTTCTTAGGGTTATTAATACATAAGCAGCTCGTAAAGCATGCTTTCTAATATATAACCCCAACAACTTGGAGCGGGCGCTGTCGTGCTTGAGCATGTTGCGGGCACTTTATGTGTCGTCCAATGAGAGGGCACTATGTGGCGTGCTCTTATATAATATTTTTTTTAGAATTTTCGAATTTCAGAAATTTAAAAAAAAAATGTTGCAACGACAAAAAGTTTCCAACGGCCATATTTTATTTTTATTTTTATAATACTAAAATTCTATTATAAATACCTTACTATCCATTCATTTTATACACAACGAAATCGCTCCCGATTATATCCAATTCTCTAAACCTTCACATCACAATACTCTATATTTTTTCCTCTCGACACTTGTTCAAATGGATCCTTTCAGCAACGATGAAAATTTCTTGGCGATGAGGGCGCAGTCCACCCCGACAACTAAGGCAATACATCTATCGGGACAGAGAAGGTGCCTACACCCGTCTCGTTGCAGATTATTTCTCTGAAAATCCACGATGGGGGTAACTGTATTTCGTCGGTGGTTCTACATGAGCCGAGATTTGTTTGTGTGCATAGCTAATACATTGGCGGCACGTGAGCCGTACTTCCAATAATGTCGGGACAACAATGGGTGGCTCAGTCTTACCACACTCCAAAAATGCACGTTGGCCATCCGACAACTTGCAACTGGCACAAGTTCCGATTTATTGGATGAGCATTTGCACACTGCAAGAGTACGGGGAGAAAATGCTTGAGAAAATTCTATAGGGTCATTCGAGATGCATTCGGCGCGGAGTACTTGAGGTCGCCGACAATCCAAGACTGCTAGTACCTGGTCAATATTCACGAGGTTGTACATGGCTTTCCCAGCATGCTCGGTAGCATCGACTGTAAGCATAAGGAGTGGAAAAATTGTTCATCAGTATGGAGAGTGCAATATACCAACGACTGTGGCTCCATACCAAACCATGGTTCTTGAAGCAGTCGCCGACTATCAACTATGGATTTGGAATACGTTCTTTGGTGTCATGAGGTCTAACAACGACATCAATGTGCTGAACCACTCCGATGCCTTCAACGACAGTTGGCTGGTAGGGCCCCGACCATAAGCTTCACGGCCAATGGACGTTAGTATGACATGGGATACTATCTCGCAGATGACATTTATCCCAAATGGCCGACTTTTGTCAAAACCTTTTCTTGTCCAACTGTCCAGAAAAGAGCATGTTTCGCCTAGAAGCAGGATTCAGCGAGGGAAGACGTGGAACGCGCGGAAAGCGTGTTCGAGGCACGATTCGTAAAAAGGTCCGGCTCGTCCATAGTTTAAGGACGTTATAGTCGATGTCATGTATGTGTGCATCATATTGCACAACGTGATTATTGAAGACGAATGAGCAAACACCGGTAATTGGGCTGACGAAGAGACGACCAGATCCTCTATTGTAAGCGACGCTCCAACTTAAGGTGCCCTGATGAGCTTCCGCACTTACGCTGCTCACTGTGAGTTGACACTTAATAAAGAATAACATTCTCAACTCCAACATGATATGATTGAAGAAATCTAGATACGCTTTGATCCTCTTCGGGAGTAGTATTTTAACTTGATTATGCTTTTTTTACTTCAAGTATGCATTTTTTTTAATTATGTACATTTTTTTTATTTTTAATTATGTACTTTTTTAAGTTAGTTATATAATTTTAATGATTTTAATGAATTTCGTAATTTTTATTTATTAGTAAATCATTTTTATTGAGTATTTTAATTAAGGAAAAATAATAATAAGAAAATATAAAAAAATTGTAAATGGGCCTTGTGAATAGTAGTGCTCAAGTAGATAGTGCTTAGTAGTGGCCTAGTAGGGATGCCCGGCTTAAACGGTTAAACTGTAACTGAGAATTCGGTTCCAGCGGTTCGGTTACGGTTCAAATTTTTTGAACCGGAACCACCAGTTAACCGTCGGTTCCGATAGTTTAACCGACGGGTTGGTGGTGCATGCTAGGTGTGGTAGGGTGGCAGGCTAAACTGGCGGTAAGCTGTCAAAATTGGCGGTTTTGCAGAATACCGGTGGTGCACACGTTTTCTAAATTATTATTTTTTTAATTTCAAAATTCAAATTCAAATTCAAACTCATTTTTATCTATAAGTACCCATTTACCATCATCATTCAACTCAGTCCTCTTGTATTAACAAGAATATTTCTTCTCTACCTCCAATTTCTCTCATCTCCACTTCCATCATCCTCATTCTAACTCACTTCTCTTTTGTTAAAAATAATTCACAATTCTCTAAAACGCATGGTCAAGCACATTCCAAATATTACTAACAAGCTCAGCAAGTTAGCATCTGCCTCAAATATTCAATTGGAATGTGTTTGACTCAGTGTTTTCAGATAATCGAATGTGTTGTTACATAATTTCTCTTATTCATTAATCATTACTGTAATTTATTAATTAATGATCTACTTATACTCATCTTCGATGTCAGATTTTAATTAACTTGATTTTTTTAAAAGCAACAAAAACCAGAAACCGGAACTAGAACCGCCGAAAACCGTCCAGAAACCAGCGATTTGGAACCGGAACCAGAACCAGAATTGGCAGTTTCCAGTTGCAAACCGAAACCGGCGATTTCCTTAGCGGTTCGATTACGGTTCCAGATGCCCTTAGAACCGGAACTGGCTGTTCCGGAACCGTGGGCATCCCTGCTTAAGAGGATGCAGAGAAAAATGTTAAGTGCTTGAATAATAGTATTTAAGAAGATAGTACTCAACATGATATTGATACCCTTATGATTCATTATCAGTAAGATTTTTGGTATCAATCAAAACACTATATATAAATAAATTTTCCCAACATTATTACATACTACCTATTTGTATTCACGGAAGTGTGATTTCTGATATTTTATTATGGCATTATTAAAAAAAATATTTTATTTGATTGAGTAAAAATTAATACAATCGAGTGTGCAGAGTGTAGTCCCAATTCCACCACTACAACTGAAAATGAAGTCTTGAGGCTCTTACATGCGGAATTCATCATATGTAATACACCCAGAAATGATAAATTGGCAAATCACATACTTTGCTCTATAAAACAACCTCGTAAATTTTCATCGTCAAAAACAAATTACGTCATAAAACTTTTATACGAAGAATAAAGTTCCTTTTTTTTAGCATTGCGTATCAACTATCCAAATGTATTTTTAGAAAACAAGTGTGAAATAACGTTAAATCTGGAAGAAGAAAAAAAATCGTCAAGTCTCATGTTGATGGCACAAGGTATATAAGCAAAGTATCTTACGAAATATTCTTCACCCTTGATTTGCAAGAAATTCATCTCTGGATTTGCAAGAAATTAAGGGGATTTTTTCAATCATCCGTCTTCTTATCTCCTTCAAGTATTAGGGTTTCCGATTGTATCTTTCCGTTTATCGCAGCAGAGGTATGTTCATGTCTCAATCCTTTCAACGTTAATTTTCGCGGCCACATTCGCTTTTTTGGGCCACGTATTTATAACGCCCAATTATCACCCATTTTATACTCGTGTACGGATTATTTTACCATGTGAAGATGTCAGGCTAATGCTGCAAATCGAAATAACTATTTAATCAAAATTTTGCTATAGTATTTAGAATTTATTTTAAAGAATATGAATTTAATATCTACACATGATGTGAATCCTGTGTGAATCATTGGCTTTATTTTGCGTCATGAGGTCTGAAATTATGTGTTGCTGGGTGTTTGGCTGTAGGATTTGTTGAACCTGTGATTTTCGTCTGGAATTCCATGTAGTTGGCCACAAGTTGAGATTGCTATAAGATGGAAATGAGTGTAGTGGGGTTTGACATCGGAAATGAGAACCTTGTTATAGCAGTGGCTAAGCAAC